>CAUHTR010007265.1:0-67423 GCA_959609185.1 Schmidtea polychroa | reverse complement strand
TGGAGAATTCTTGGAAAAAATAAGTATTCCTCCAGAAGAATATCCTACATGCTTAGCAAAAGGAATATATCCTTATGACTATGTTGACTCGTTTGAAAAATATAATGAAAACAAGTCTTCCTAGCCAAGAAGATTTCAATTCACAACTTCAAAAATATCATATTACAGATCAAGAATATTCTCGAGCAAATAAATGTGGGATTTATTCAAGTGTAAACTGTAGGAGACTATACAATATGTACTTATCCCTAGATGTTTATATTCTAGCAGATTGCTTTGAAGAATTTACAAACTCTTTTGTTCTTAAACCTTACAATTATATAACAGCTCCTTCTTTAGCTTGGGATACTTTATTATATACATTTGGACTTCAGATTATGGAAGAATCTGATAAAATTATAGATCTTTTAACTAACCCTCGATATGTTTAATCAAATTAAAACAAACATTAGAGGAGGAGTCTCTTCAGTAATGGGTAATCGAGAAATAAAAGCTAGAAATGCAATAACTACTAGCAGAATGCTTTCAAAGACCTCTGATCCTTATATAAAACTTAACAATGAGGAATTAAAAGAATTATTAGAAACAATGAAAAATCCTATATTTATACTTTATATAGATGCAACAGCTTTATATTCAGGAATTATGACTCAATATTTACCAATGAGTGACTTTCATGAAATATACTCTGAAGATTCCTCAGAAGAATCCTTAAAAGACCTTATGAAAGAATACTTTCAACTCCTAAAGATTCTCCAATAGGTTACTTTGTAGAATGTGACTTATTATATCCAGATGATATAAAATCGGAACAAGATATTTCCCTTTAGCTCCTGTAAAAAGAAAGATTGATATCAACGAGCTTTCTGAATGGCAAATCTCACAAGATAAACCTCCAACAATGAAACTTCTTTGTGATCAAACAGATCGAACTTATTATCTTTGTCACTATAGACTCCTCCAATTTTATCTCTTCACGAGGAATGATATTAAAAAAAGTTCATAGTGTCATAAGATTTAAACAGAGGCCATTCATGAAAGCTTTTATCGAGGAGAACATTAGGTGCCGAAACATTGCAAAAAAGAGAAGGTAACCTTTTAAAGACAATAATTATAAACTTTTAAATAATTCAGTCTTTGGGAAAACAATGGAGAATGTTGATAAATATACTCATATTGAACTCCTAACTAATACTCATAAAGATATTAAGCGTTATAATCGTATGCTAGGAAAGCCTACATTTAAAAACGCACAAGTATTTTCTGAAAGTCTTACTGCAATAGAACTAAAGAATTTTGAGAAACATACAACAAACCAATATTTATAGGGTTTTCAATTTTAGAACTTTCAAATTACAAATGTATGAAACATATTATACATCTTACAACCTATATATGGTTCTAATATATCAATGCATGCGATGGATACAGATTCAATGTTTTTAACAATAAGAACTCATGATTTACAAAGAGATATAGCTAAAAATCCTATACATTTCAAATTTAATAAATTCATCTGGAGAACTATTTTCATTTAAAGATGAAAAACCTTTTACTCCTATAGAAAGTGGAATATTTGTTCGTTCTAAACAATATTCATACGAAACATTAAAACCCTGAATTTGAAACTCGAAAATTATAGTTAAAAACTTCGGAGGGATTAGAGGAATCTTTTACATATAAAATATCCTATATTCTCTAAAGGAACAGAGGACAAGAAGAAAAACCTGTAAAGGATAACAGATGTAAAGGAATCCAAAAATCAGTTGCAAAGAATCTTTCTCATCAAGATTATATAGATACATTGAATCCAAATCATAAAGATAAAATTGATGAAATACATCAGATTAAAAGTGAAAACCATAATAATTTACTGATAGAATCCCAAAAAGTATCATTATCAAATTATGATGAAAAAAGATTCATACTAATGAATTTAAAGACAACTCTTCCAATTGGAAATGATTTAATCCCAATAATAAAAAAACTTGCAAGCTTGAATAAGTTATATGATACAAAGATTACTGATCTTGATATTTATAATGTGAAATCATTTATCCCGAGAGAGAAATCGAGAAGCCTTTATATTCTCAAGTTTTTAATCCTATATGTTTAGAACTTAAATATTGTAATATTGATCCTGAATATATAAAAGGTCTAAGTGATAAAGAATTTAAAGATCATAAAGAGGTTCTAAAAATTAAATTCGAAAAGTTAACATCAGATTCTATCAAATGATTTTTTTCTTTTAAAAATGTCAACAATTAATTTAAGAGTGACAACATCAACCTTTTGAAGGGCAATAAATTTTTTTATGTATGATTCTTTAGCCACTTCTCTCGTTTAATTTTTTTAGAATATTCATTACTTATAACATTAGCACTTTTTAATCTATTAATATTATTTTTAATATCTTGTATTATTTGATTTGATTTCATTATTTCTTCGTCTGTCAGGATTCCATCTTCTAAAGCTTTCAATTGAAATAAAAATAATTTTGATATTCCTAATTCTATTGATAAACAAACTCCACGATATAACCTTTTCTTTTTAGAAGTATAAGATAAAGAAACTATTTCAGTTAGGAAACCATCAGCTACTGAAATACTTCCAAGTAGTTACAGGTTGCAATTGTTAAAACTGGTAAAGTTATAGGTAAAATGAACTGTTAATATTGCAGATGCAAATCCTAAAGAATAACCTATAACTTTTAAAACTGTATTCCTTTATTTCCATCTATTTTTTAATTTTTTTATAATGCTTTAATAAATCTTGTAAATGTAATGTTTCTGATTTAATTCTTTTACTCTCATAATTTCAGGTCTGTGGGAGCTGAAGGTCCCGAAGGCTTGGGGGAATAATATTCTGATGATCTCAATTCTGGGTAAATTTTTTCTTCTCTTACTTCCATTTTAATAATAATTAATTAAAAAAACAAGACTTTATTATGTGGTACTAATGCTTGCATTTCATAATAACCTCGTGTTGAGAGAATGTCTTATATAATTCCATCAATGCTTTACAAACTCGTCAACATCAACCTTTTTTTCATAAAATATTAAATCTATATATTGTACAAGTGTGCTTTTAAAAATAATATTCTTACTTTTAGTTTTATGTGGATTAGTTTTACCTGAATGGGTTTTAACATACCAATGTCCATGTGTTAAATCATAACCAGTAATTATAACATCACCCTTTTCTAACTTGCTATTATAATCAGATTTCACAAACCATTTCATTGTTTCACCATCATCATCAAATAAAAGGAAATAAGGATCAATAATCTTTACAACCATAAAAACACTCCATTCTTTTACTATTTGTTGTTCTTAAAGTTGGTTCTATAAAATGTTTATATGTATGGGGTAATAATGTTTTATTCTGTTCTAATTCAGCAGCTCCTTTTCTAATACTATGTGTGGTGGTTAATGTATGTTCCATGAGACTCTAAATTTGAAATTCTTTTATTAAATGATGTAATCATCTCATTTATTATATTATATATTGTATTAAATTTAGTATTCATAATTTGTTTATCTTTAGAATTTAATATGCTAGTATTTAACTTTACAACTTGTTCAGTTAACAGATTTTGTAACTTGTCAAATTTATCATTAAATCGTTGTTCGATATTATTAAGCTTTGATTCCATTGAATCAATTTTTGTTGTTAATGAACTTTCAATTCTTAATGTTGTTAAATCAGTATATTTTTAACACCATCTACATATTTCTATTAACTGCATCAGCTTCATCAGTTGGAAAAGATAATTCTTTTATCTTGTGTCCATTTAAAATTAAATCACCCTTCATTGAATCACCTCTTTCATTAATATATTTATTTTCTGTTAAAGTTAATATTTCTTCTGTATTAAACCCTGTTTTTATTGTTCACCACCTCTATTACATGGAATATAAGAACTCATTTATTAATAATTTAAAATGAATCTTTCCCTCGTGACCTTTTCAAACCTGTTTCAAATGTAAATACATTGAAATCTCTTCTCCATTAAAATCAATCAATTCTCCTTCTTGATTAAGAATTTTAAAATTAATATCCATTATATATTTTCTACATAAAGGTAAATAATTTGGAGGATTCATTCTTTCAACTATTTTATATCCCATAGGAACTGTGTTTGAGGGAAAGGAATATAAAACATTTGTTTGTTTACCATTATTATAAGAACCTGTTATACAATCACAATGAATATTTATTGTGTTTGTATTTATTATTTTTATAATATTTTCTGATGTTATTATTTTATCTTCTTTTATTGTTATATCCATAGGTTTAAATCCTAAAACTGTGTGAAAGAAACAATTATCTAAAAAACTAATTTTTATATTCTTCAAAGTCATTACACATTTTGAAGTTGGTATATCCATTTTAATTTTAATACCTTCATTTGTTTTTTTAGAAAGTATATCATTTAAATCTTTTATCTCATATGCCCCCAGGTTCTATTGTTATAATTTCTGGTTTATGCCCATCACGAGTTTGAATAGTAAATTTATTATTATCTTTAGTTATATTAAAAATAGTATTATAAGCACAAAACCATAATAGCCCCAATTCATAATTTAAATTTTGATCTAATTTAATTGAATCTTGAAAGTTTATAGTAAAGTCTGATTCTTTTGAATTTATAGATAAAGTTCTTGAATATTTATCTGACATTATGTTTACCATTTTTTTAAAATTATCTTCCGGAGGGTTGTGAAGCTCCATTTCTTTAGTAGTAAATTCATATAGTAAAAATCCTTATAGTAAAAATCCTTATAGTAGAGATTCTAGATCATTATAAATTTCTTGAATTATAGATTCAAAATCCTGCGTATGCCCCTTTCCCTCTCCCTTATTCAATCTATACAAAACATATAAACTTAAAATACCACATATTTTAGTATTCAAAGGTTGAACTTGTAAAGAGTTAAAAGTATAACCATTTGGGGAATCAATCGGAGAACCCCTCAAGAGATAATCTTCAACTTCTTTAGTAGGTTTAATCCCAAAAGAATCAAAGTAGATAGATTTCTTATATATACAAACCCAATGAGATCCTTTTTCATTTGAATTTTGATAATTGATTATTATATTCAGGGGACTCTCCAGACTTGATAATTCATCATTCATTAATATTTTAATTTTTAAATTTAAATAATTTGCATAATCTTTTAAATCAAAATTTGTTTTTGCATTTATTCCAAATGTTTTTAAAAAATCTAATATTGAAGGAGTCATTTTGTATTTTAAAACTTCGTATTTATAACTTCGTATTTTTTATTTTTTATTTTTTATTTTTTATTTTTTATTTATCTTTTGAAATTATTCCTTGTTTTAACAAATCTTTAGAAATCTTTAAAATATCAGAATCTAAATTATTATGTCCTGCTTTCCTTGCAGCTAATAGTTTTCTTAATTCAATAAAAAGATTGATGGGATCCAATCCCTCTCCCTCTGTAACAACATAACCCTTTTCATTTTTATTTAAATAATTCTTTAAATCTTGAATATATTTTGCTTTAGAACTAGCTCTTATTAATCTTATTAAATTTAAATATTTTTTAATTTCTTCAACATCATCTGAAGAATATCCACAAAGTAATCTATAAAAATCATCTGTAAATTCAAAGTCTAAATATTCATTATTATAAACATTTTGTGAATGAATACGTGATTTATTTTCTGAATTTGAATATAAAGTAAAGTTTTGTTTATTAATTGTTATTATTTGATATCCTTCAGTATTAGTATTAAATGTGGGTCTAATTGAAGGAGGTAAATCATCTCTAATTTTAGGATCAACTTTAAGAGGTTTTGTTTTTAAAAAACATTTCTTCTTCTTCCACATTAGAAATTCTTCTGCGTTTCTTTGATTTCTTTTCAGGATGGTTTTCACTGGATTCTTTTTCTTTATCCTGCCACTCTAGTTCTTTTATTTTTTGTTTTTTATCTTCTAACTCTTTAAATTTGCTTGCTCATTGAAATCTTCCAACTCTTTTATAGCTTTAATTGTTGGCCCCTGTTGTTGTGTTATTACCTCATTTAATATTATAGATTCAGCATGTTGAGTTGTATCTTTTTTATTATATTTATCTTGTTCTGATTGTAATTTTTTTAAAAGTGCTAATCTTTCTTCATATACCATTTTAATGGTATCAAAAATGGTATCATAGTTCGAAGGGCTTCAAGTATAATCCTTTACCATTTTTAGTTTTACAAAGGCATCCATTCTTTAAAGATTTACATATTTTTTTTAAATCTTCTTTATCTTTTGAAGATAAAGATTCAGATGTAGAAATTTGATTTTTTAAAAAATCATTTAAACCTCTACCTTTATACGGATCAAGATAGAGACCTTTGCCCTGAGACTTTGGCCGACTCCCCTCATATGGATTAAGATAGAGACCCTTTCCAACGGACACTCCCCCTTTAGCTTGCCCTACCTTTTTCATTGAATCGATTTCAGTTTGTAGTTTTTCTTTTTCTAGGTCTGTCTTTTGAGATTCTTTAGCTTTTTGAACTGTAGTTGCAATTCCTCCAGCTATTCCAGCAGCACCTGATAAAGCAGCAATGATTGCAGGTATTAAAGCAGCTAATGGAAGAATACCACCTTCTCTAATACGTTCTTTAACTTGTTCTTTTACATGTTTTCCAATAAATATTTCTTACCATCAATTACTACTGATTTATTTTTATTTGAATTTATTAATTCTTGCAAAGATTCTTCTGTATGTGATTCTCTCGAAGGTTCCACAGTTGTCATTTTATAATAAACAAAATGGATATTTGGAAACCAATTTTAAATAGACATAAGAGTAAATTTAATAATAAAGTATTTCCTGATAATTTTAGATTATTAATTGTTGGTTCTTCTGGATGTGGAAAGAATGTACTTCTTTTGAGGATGTTGCTTGAAGATGATTTTTTAGATTATAATAATTTAATCTTTTACTCTACAACCATAAATCAACCAGAATTACAACTTTTGAAATGTGGATTTGAAAATAAATTAACTAAAAAAGCAATAATTGATATTTTTTAAAAATCAACATAGATGTCCTGAAGAAGTTTTTCAACCTTGTGATATGGTTGATTGGTATAAGGAAATGATTTTAGAATCAGATATTAGTAATAAAAATGATTATATTTGTGAAGAAGGGCAGGAGGCAATTCAAGTTTTATTCTCTAATAAACCTGAAGATGTTTTACATTGTGATTTACTTCCTAAAGATAAAAAGAATCTAGTTATATTTGATGATGTTGTTAATATGAAAATCAAGAGATTCAAAAGAGTTACTTTACACGAGGTCGACATAATAATTGTAATGTTATTTATATATCTCAAACATATTATGCTTTAGATAAAAATTCAATAAGAAATAATTCCAATTGTTTTATATTTTTTAAATTAGATCGCCGTGATAAGAATATGATTTATAATGATTTATTTTCAAATGTTGAACCTGATAAGAATATGTTTGATATGTTTGTTGATAATCATTGGAAAGAAAAATATAATTATATTTATTTGGATAGAGAAGAAGCTGAAATATGGAAAAGTTTGTTTTAGGGCTTGTCGACTTAAAAATCTGTTTTCTGTAACTCATTATTATAAAATCTACCTAATATTTTTTCATTATTTAAATCAATGATGCTATATGTTATTGGAGTTGTATAATGTATTTTATTTATAATAAAAATTTCATTTGTCCATTTTGCTGTGAATCCTTTTTCAAATTTATTTTTATATTTAAATATTCTTACTCGGTCACCAATTTTAAACTTTGGTTTTTCAATAACATCATTTTCAATATTTACCACTTTAATGGTTTCAGGATTCAAGGAAGCATTTAAGGGTGTTGATTTTATAGAACTATGTACATCATTATTATATTCATTTACAATCTTTTGTAACAATTCATTGTTCCATTTTTGTTTTCCAATAGCAGTAAAATATTTCCACATTTTATTTTTTAATGTTCTATTTAATCTTTCAACCACAACTGCTTTTCCTTCGTTTTCAGTTGAATATAATTTAATATCATTTCCATTTAAAAACTTTGTAAAACTTTGTTATAAAATTCTGTTCCTTTATCACACCATAAATATTTTGGAATTCTTTGATGTTGTTCAAATATATTTTCAAATGCTTCTGTAATAGAATATCCTGTTTTATTTTCTAAACATCTTGCAAAAGCAAATCTTGTATATAAATCTATTACTGTTAAAATTATTTTATATTTTTCAGGGTCTGATGATTTGGTTGGCATAAAGACTAAATCTGCAGACCATGTTTGATCTTTTTCATGTACTTGAACTTTTAAATATTTTTTATTTTTTCTAAATTCATGGTGTAATTCATTAGCATATTTTATTTCTGATTCTGTTGGGGTTTGTAAACTAGTCTTGGCTGTACTCTCGAGGGATCTTTCAATCTCTGCTTGTTCGATAATCTTTTTATTAGCAACATCTTTGGCTTTCCTAGGAAGTCTTGCACCCATGGTGATCGGACTGTGTCCTAAGCCTATGAAAATCTTACCTTTCATTGCTAATTTAACTAGAGCTCTTTGAATCTATTCTTGGGTTGATGGATTTTGTATATTATTTAAATCATGTATTAAATTCACATCTGCAACATGTCTATCTCTAAGATTTGTTGAATTGTAAGCAATATCATGTTTTAAAGCTGCTTGGTCGATTCTATTTATTGGTTCTTCTCCTTGTTTAGGATTATTATTTTCATCTAATCTAATATCTAATCTTGTTCCTGGTCCGGTATAGTTGTGTTTAAATAAATGTCTTTCACCTGGATATTTTTCTGTAGTAAAAGGTTTTAATATTGAAGATGTTGTTTTTGAAGATTGTAGATCACCTCCTGTAATATCAACTCTCGTATGTTTTTTAGTTTTAAGATGACTTGCTTTATGGTGTTTTGTAACTTGACAATTACAAGTTTTGCATCTCCAATAGGGTTTATTTAAAGACATTTTAAAATGTTAAAATATCAAGAATCTCCCCTAACATTTTCAATAATTGAAATCTTTCCACCATATAATTTCATTTCTATTTTCTTTTCTTCTAATATCAATGTATATACTTTAGCTTTAAAATTAGAATCCTTTGTTACATGAAGTGTAACATCAACATTATTTATGGCTAGGCGATCATCTTGGTCTGAAACATTTATACAAAATATAGAATATAAATTTTTGAAATCTTCTAAACTTAATTGCGGTTCAACTTTGAAATCATAACATGTTTCAATATAATTTAGATATGGGAATATGTTTTCATTATTTTCAATATTAAATTCCATTCTATTTATTGGATAATAAGAACTATTTAATTGAATTTGGATTGTTTTTAAATTATCATTTCCAATCTTTTGAATAAACAAGTTGTTATTTTTTTGAAATGATGGATCTGTTTCTTTGAATCCAATCAAGATATATCTTGGTCGGTATGCTAAATTTGCCACCTTTATAGAATATGTTGAACCCTCTGTCATACTAAATTCACTACAGATTCTATTTAAATAATTTACATTTATAGACTTGTTGGAATTTAATCTTTCAAGGAGTTTGATTTCAGAATGTGGGTTTAATGTCCATTCAGGTATATGCAATTCAAGTGTTGATAATTTTAATTTAGCTGTTGTGTCTGCAGCTCCATAGAATAATCTTTTATCACCTTCTACTCTATTACAGATGAGTTCTATAAAAACATTATGAAGTACACGGTTATAGTTTTGAAGGAATCCAAATAAGTGTTTTAATTCAAAATAACCTTCAAATTTTTTAGATTTATAAAGTTCAGCTCTTTTATGGTAACCATAATTTATATCTAAACCATCTTTATCTAAATCCCCTTTATTAACATCAGGAATCCAACCTGTTAATTCACCATATTCGTTTTTATAATCACAACCAGTCAAAATAAAATTTAACATTGTAGAATATACTCCTGGATGTAAAACAGTTTCAATTTCTGATGATCCTAGTTTTAATCTCATATTGGAGAATAAATTTGGAAAGAAATTATTTTCTAGGGTTATATTTTTGTTTGCTTCAATTTCTAATTCAATTTTATAATATAATTTGGCATTACAAATATCTATTGGGTTTGATGTTTGAAGAGATTGAAAAACTATATCACCCCTACGATTTAAGTTTGCAATAGATCCTGAAGTTGGCGAGATTTTTAAAATATCATTTTTTTTAATTTCATGAGTAAATTCTTTATTATAATCAAGATTTAATTTATTTTTTTCTTGAATTTTGAGATTTATATTATTCATTTTTATATATTAAAATTAATATATCCAATAAAAAAAATATTTATAAAATGACTGACTTAATTGAAAGAATGAGAAATGAATTGAATGAAGTTAAACATAAGAGAATGAAAAGAAGAGAAGAAGAACCATTAGAATATATCAAAGAGTTGATGGTAGAGAATGAAAAGTATCGACATTTTTACATGAAATCTGTAGAAGTTGCTGAGATAAGGTTAAAGAAAATGAAACAATTACGGGAAAGAGTTAAAGAACTTGAATCGATTATTTATAGTTGTAAAAATGACAAAAATTTGAAACCTGATAGCGCAGTGGGCTAGACTGGCACAGTGGTTCAAATGGATAGTGGTTCAAATCACATCTGAGGTTAGTTTTTTTTCAACATAAAATAATATTAAAAATTTGAAAATAATATTGAAAATGGTGTGGGTATCTTAGATTTATATTTTATTTTATTTATTTTATTTTATTTTATTTTTTTATTAATTAAGTAATTTTTAAACATAAATATGAAAAAAAAAATATTGAAACGGTAGTGGTGGCGAACCGGTAATTATCGCCACCAGTCTTTCGAACACCCCCGGATCGATTCTATAATGTGCACATTTATTTCTCAGTTGTTTTCGGACCTCTTTCGGATTCACTTTCGAATTCATTTGTACTTTCGAGCAGCACGCTTAAAACGCCGATGAAATCGTGTTCGAGTGAGAAGCGAATAATAAGGTGTGCTGCTATTATCGAATTGATTCTGATGTATGAGTCTGGCCAGCTTGTATATTGGAAGAGATTTGATAAACGAAAGAGGTTGAATAAAAAAATGATCCGGATCAAAAAAACTGTTGAGAGGACAGTGAAAAAAAAAAAACAAATACCACTGTCCTCTCAGAGCAGTTTTATTCTTTTTCATTTTTTTTTTATTCTTCAAGACATCAAGATTTTAGTCAGCATTTTGCCAACCTGGCGATTTGCTTTAAGTAGTGGATATATGACCCACATGCACGCAACCCTAACTGGGGTTTGTGAATTTCCATCTCTTCTCCTATTTTCTTTATATTTATAGGGTTTAAAGCCGAAAACATAAGGATATTTGTTTTCAAAATAAAGGTCAAAAAAGAGTTAAAAGTGTAAAAATTAGGGGTGTTATTAGTATATATTAAGTGTTTGGAAGCAGCTTTAACCAGGGGGGTTGTGGTCGTGAGGGTCTTATAACCACTACTTCCATAATTACTTTAATTTAATTTTTAGAACCTTAATTTACTTTAATTTAATTTTTTAGGACCATTATTTACTTTAATTGAAAAATCTAAGCCCATTAATTACTTTATTTCGAAAATATGAACCTTAATTTACTTATTTTGACCATAATTTACTTTAATTTAATTTTTTAGGACCATTATTTACTTTAATATAAAAATTTGGACCATAATTTACTGTAATTTAATTTTTTAGGACCATAATTTACTTTAATTTAATTTTTTAGACCCATAATTTACTGTATTTGAAAAATTTGGACCATTATTTACTGTAATTCAAACTTTTTGACCAAAATTTACTGTAATTTAATTTTTAGGACTATAATTAACTGTATTTGAAAAAATTTGACCATAATTTACTGTAATTCAAAATTTTTGACCATAATTTACTGTAATTTAATTTTTTAGAACCATTATTTACTTTAATTGAAAAATTTACCACGTTTTTTAGTGTAGACCACCTTTTTCTCGGGACCAAGGAGACTCACCTCACTATAGTCTGAAAAATCCTTGGCTTTTTTAGTGTAGACCACCTTTTTGTATTGAAAATATCCTGAGACCTTAAATTACCATGCTTTTTTATTGATAATCGGATTTTTGTATTGAAAATCCCAGGACCATCGAGACCCTCTCACTATAGTGTGAAAATTCCATGCTTTTTTAGTGGTAGTCGGATTTTTGTATTGAAAAAAATTTTTTTGTATTGAAAATCCCAGGACCATCGTTTTTGTATAGAAAAAATTTTTTTTGTATTGAAAATCCCAGGACCATCGAGACCCCCTCACTATAGTCTGAAAATTCCATGCTTTTTTAGTGTTAGTCGGATTTTTGTATTGAAAATTTTTTTTGTATTGAAAATCCCAGGACCATCGAGACCCCCTCACTATAGTCTGAAAAATTGCGTAATAAAAAAGTTGCCGCAAAAAAAAGTTGCCGCAAAAAAAAAGTTGCCGCAGACCCCCCTCCCGGGGGGGGGGGTAATTGCGGCAGTGGGCCACTATCTACCTACTCATTCAGCATGCAGAAATGGAACTTCTCATCTACACATTTTGGACTGTTCTTTGACAAAGATTAATACAGGGAAACATTGCTTTCCAGGTTTGTAGGAATGATTATTTCATTCTAATATGCCAGTGATATAATATTGAAATTTATTCATTTTCTATATTTCCACATCAGAAAGGTGTCCATATTATATCGTCACCTCCCCTTTGCGCTCATTGGAAGTTAATAGTAAATAAATTTCAACGTATGGACAGATAAAGGACATGCGTAGAGATAGGAGACATATGGACAGATAAAGGACATGCGTAGAGATAGTAGACATATGGGACATACGGACACATATGGGACATGGAAGGCAGGAGACATATGGACAGATATATCCATTAGATTTGCATTTTATATTGCAATTGATTTTATTGATTATTATTAAAAATAAATTTTGTTTACTGACTCTTTGTATTCTTTAATCAATAATATAAAAACATTCCTAACGCGTTTTGATAATCAATTAAATATTACAACCACTGAACAAAATCTGAACCTCAAATATTAATTGGCATGACTGGGCTTAGTAACACTTGAAAAAGGCAGTTCCAAAATATTGTGTTAAAAAATTAAAATTATTCATTTATTGTCGGAATCTAATTGATGATAAATAAAATTCCAACCCGCGGCTTGAGACCCTTGAAAATACGGCCCGCCCAATGATTTGAATTTTGCATTTTGCATATTTATTATATACAATGTAAATAAACTTTTAAATGTGGTTGACTTTTTTATGCGACTCGTCTGCCTTCAAAATATTTACCATGCCGTCCAAATACTGCCAAAGGCTAAACACCAACTATCTAAATCAACAACAACAACAACAAGAATAAGAAAAGATTTGTGTATATGTGGTAAATACGACAGCAATTTCATAATTTAGTGATTTTGGCAGAGGCGTAGCTACACCAAACACCACTGAGATGCATTTCCTATAATATAACAAAAAAATCAATAATCTTACATTATAGAAACATACATACTTACTTTGATTTCACATTGATGTTCTCATTTATAGCTCAATGAGATACATCTTATATTATAGAAATCTGAAAAGTGGAAGGAAAATTAAAAAATGCACACAAGCACAACACATGATAAAAAACACATACAAACTTTTGATTCGTAAAATTGTAACGATGAGATACGTTTCTATAATAATTCTACTTTAGACAATTTTTAGAAAATAAAGATCGTTGAAAATTTTTTAAATTATATTTTTAATGAAAATATCAAGAGCAGATGAATTTGGTTCAAAATCTTTTTACTCCAGATTTGATTTCCTTTAAAAGAATCCCCTCATATTGAGCTCAGAAAAAAAATTACAAAAATTAAAAAAATTATTCTAATCAGCGATTTTTCCCAAAATGTTTTAAAAAATACATTGATTGATTTATTTATTTAATTAATTATAATTAAAAATATATCGGACTCACATATTTTCGAAATAATTCCAAAATACTTTAATAAAAGACATAAAATTCCTAAAAAAAGTCTGAAAATTAATTAAAAATAATTTATAATTATATTGTTGATTAAAAGTAATATTTAAGAATATATTTAATGGATTTAACATGTCCAATAACTTGAGATGATAACTTGAGCCATGATTGAATTGGAAACATTGGATAATTTTTCAACACTTTGGCGAATAACCATTTGAGAAATTTATTAATTATCAATTCCATTAATAATTTGCAACGATCTTGTTGAGCCACGATCACATGGACAAGTTTCACTGCTGAGAAGACATCTCTTCGTGCAACAGATACAAAACGCTTGTCTATAACTTTCAAATATTACCTTCGCTATATTGCTTATTGAAATACGACATTTCAAACATTCATTATCTTACATATTTCAAATTTCAGAATACAAATCAAAATTATAAATCTATTCTAAATCCAAATCTGCAATTCGTTTAAAACAATTTGTCTTTCAGCAGAGAACAAATCAATTACATTTTTCAAAACCGAATTACCAACTTCTATCCATTCAAAAATCTACAATTCCAGAAAACATAATTCGATTGATTCAACCAAACAATTATTATTCTACAAATTAATATATAAAAAGCCACAATATAAACTTAAACCTACTTCTCGCGTCTGTGTGCGCAACCTCACAAGAATTGGTTTAATCATACCGCGCACACAGACGCCATGCAAAAACCACCAAACAAGCTGCCAGTCAGAGGTAAATGACATTCCCCCTCTGACTGGTCGAAACAAATATATTTTGTTTAAATCCGTCATAAAATTGTCAACTTGAAACTTGCAGCAAAAGCTTATCATATCATTTATTAATTATTCACTATATTTATTTATTATCGATATCGCAATTCACAAAATTTGATTAGAACTTTTTAGCACAAAATGATTTCTGAGAAATATTATTACAAGTTACTTGCAAACCAAAGCATAAAACAAAAAAGGTACCTCGGTATAAAACTCTCCTCTTGCTTCTTTTTATTTTAAATAATTTTCAATTGAAAGTTCTTTCACTTCAAAAAGTCTTTTAATATACAAAAATAAATATATGGTTTTTCCATTTGGTAAATAATGTTCCAATGGGAATAAATTGGTGAATTGTACATACACAGTAGTGATGTTTTCATAATGACCTTTCTCCTTTTCTTTCAATTTCCTCACTTTATTGTATTACCCTCTCCTCTTCTTCTTTCTTATCCTCCTTATCCCACTCCGCCTTCTCCTTTTCCCCTCCTCCTTCCCTCCTTATTCTCCTTCACCCTCCTCCATCTCTCCTTCCTTCTCCTTCCCTCCTTATTCTCCTCCTCCCCTTCCTTCTAATTCTCATCCGCCTCATCCTTCCCCCCTCTCCTCCTCCTCCTTCTCCTTTTCCTCCTTATTCTCCCATCCTCCTTCTTTAGCTCATAAAATTAAATTTGTTCATAGAAATTAATAATTGTGATTACCTTTTACAATTGAATTTAATTATTCTATTTTTTTTGTTAAATATATAATTTTTCAATGATGTTTTGCTGCAATTTCAACCTATTCTTCATCTTTACTTAGCCCTCCCTATCAACAGATGTCAATAATTGCAATATTTAATTTTAATTATAATTTTTAATTTAATATTTTTAATTTATTTTTAGATTAACTCTTCATTGATAATAATGATAATAATAATAATAATAATAATAATAATAATAATAATAATAATAATAATAATAATAATAATAATAATAATAATAATAATAATAATAATAATAATAATAATAATAATAATAATAATAATAATAATAATAATAATAATAATAATAATAATAATAATAATAATGATAATAATAATAATAATAATAATAATAATAATAATAATGATAATAATAATAATAATAATAATAATAATAATAATAATAATAATAATAATAATAATAATAATAATAATAATAATATTAATAATAATAATAATAATAATAATAATAATAATAATAATAATAATAATAATAATAATAATAATAATAATAATAATAATAATAATAATCAATATTTCATTTTTATTATTAATTATTGGGAAATATTTGATTGAAAAACAATGGAGAGATATTGACAGGCCATTGCCGTATGTATTTTATTATTAAAATTATTTTATAATAATATTTAGAAATGTATATGAAGACCCTCAACAACTTGTTGACGCCACCAACCTCATGTTAACCGTTAATAAACATTCAGAAATAATTGAAAATGTTTACGATGAGTGCTCTTATTGATTATTTTATTTACTTGATTTCATTCGACAGCTTTTTGGTTCTTCATAAAATGTTTTAAAAAATAAACAAAATATTAAAATTAATTTTCATAAAATTGAAATTACGGAAAGGTTTGGTTATTGTTATTAAACTCGGTACTGATTCTGACTCATCGTGCTCTTTGTTTCAATTAATCAAATAAACAAATACAAGCTGAACAAAACAAGAAATTATTTTACTGACCATTTTTGAAAAAGTTGATTGAAAAATATTTTTCACAGTTCTTATTAAAAATGTTATTTTGATAAACAATTCATTGACAATATTCTAATTTTGTGAATCACTGATGAATAATTGTCAATCCCCATGTTGATAAATATCCAATCAACAACAAGTTTATTGAGGGAATTTATTTGATTGGTTGAGTTATAATACTGTTACATCATAATATTATTTCATACGAGGTATTGGATAGTTTGGTGCGAACATTGACGATGTCAACCACGTATTTGAAATTTATTTAACTTTTTTACATTTAGGTTAAATCCAAAATTTTTTCTTATGTAACAAAAATTTAATCTATAAATGTTGTAGTGAGCTGTTACAAAATCTATATAAATATTATATACAAAAAGTAACTGAATAAGTCCAAGAAATGGTATAACAATTTTATTCTCCTCCAAAGGGGCACGTGGATCAGTTTTGAATAATAACCGTTTGTCCATTTCAATATCATAAGATAATGCCATCATTGAACAACCTAATGGTCGCCTCTCAGCCGATTGGGAATAGAGTTGATCAATATCCGCAATAGTAGAACATATTATATCACAAGGCATTTCATGTCCAATTTTAGATTTAAATCGAGCTGCTTCCACTTGTGCACGACATACTTGAGATCGACAATCAGGGATCATACCAATCATAACACCTCCAGTACTTTCAGTAATATTAAACAATCTTGTAGCTGAACTCTTCTCAATCATTTTATCTGGAACTTTTCTTTGCGTAACTACTACATCACAATTATTGCCTCGAATACCAACGGAAAGCAATCCATCTAATGCCATTGCCTTAAATGCATATTCGACTTGGAATAATCTCTTTTCATTTGCCACAACCTTCGCTTTCATATTTTTGATTTTTTTTAATTCACAATTCCAGAATTCCACTTTTCAAAAAATCCACCCAGATAAACCAGAAATCACAAAACTTAAATCCAATTTCTACAACAATTCTATAATTCATCAAAAACAAAGAAAATCAAACCTATTGCTCGCGTCTGTGTGCGCACACCCATTTACCATAATTCGGCACACAGACGCGAGAATATTCAACCAACAGCATAGTCAACAGCCAGTCAGAGGTGAGTGCCATTCCCCCTCTGACTGGTCGAAACAGTAACGTAGCATAAATAATAACGAATAAGAATCAATTATAACACAATTATGGCCAATCAAATATTACCTATAATTGCACATTAGTTGGAACATCGCAGTCTACTCTATCTCATTTTATGAGTCAATCAAAATTCATGCAATCAGCTAATACTTCTTATCAATCAGGCTCTATTAATCAATCTCAGACGAGTAAAGCAAATTAATTACACCCAACTAAATTATCCTAAATGTATGATGAAACAAAGCATTTAAGGAGAAATGTGAAGTTTTTGTCCATGTTAAAAAAATTTAAAAATATTTATATAAAACAATAAAGAAAATACACCCAACTCTTTTTTTACACGGTAGATACGTTCGAACGGAAATCGTGTAAAAAAAGACATGTTAACCATAGTAAAATTGAGGATGAGTTCTACAATTATAGAAAACCGTGTAAAATAGAAAAAGGAACCATTAGTTGTTCTAAAAAAACGTGCAAAAAAAATAATAAATCTTGAAACCATATTATATAAGTTTTGGATGGTGTAGTACAGGATGGCTGGGTGCATTATCGACGAGTAAGAGTACTTTGAATTGAAGATCCTTTTGTTCCATATATTTTTGAACTTCTAGAACGAAGCATTCTTGGAACCATTTTGTAAAGAATTCTACTGTCATCCACACCTTTCTATTAGCCATCCAATGAACTGGCAGCTGTTTAATATTCTTGCATTTCAAAGCTCTTGCATTTCAATACATTAATGACCTGTTGAATAACACAAGCTACTCCAAGAAAAAGCAAGACTAATTTCACTTGATTTGTAATTACATTTAACAAAAAAAAATTTCCATTACAGCAATTCACAAAATCAAGTGCTGCGACCAAAGAAATAAATTCCAAGAGCAAATAATACCATCACAATCAAACCTTGAACATCGGTATCCTTAATAATTATTTTGTTTTATTGATTTAATATTCTATTTTTAATTCATTACAATAATAATCACTAGTTTTTAAAATCTTTTAAAATTGTATCGATTTTATTATAAATCAGACAAGTACTCAATTACTTAATCATTTTCACAAAATGGTCACTCTTATTTTAATTAGTTGAAAAAAAATAGTTTGAAGATTTTCACAGCTTTATCTTAAGTTCAAAGATCGATTAGTGATTATTTGTTTTAATTAATAACTAAAATTCCCATTATAATTTTTGAGGATTTGCGTTTTAATTGCCAAATAGTAAGCATGGGAGATGATAATTATGAAGCAAACAAATTAGGAATGTCAACAGGATAAGGAAATACATATCAATTTGATAGTTCCTAAATTTTAAAATAAAATTGAATTAAACAATAAATAGTCAAAAATAGTTTTAAATATTTAGCAATTTAATAAAATTGTAAAATTTTAATATTTTAAATATTTATAAAATCAGTAAGAGTCCAAAAATTTTAATATTCTAAATATTTTATTATGACTCAAATAAAATTAGAAATAATAAGTTTTGAATTTACATTTTTGAATGAGCATATTTCGAGGACGAAATTTTTTTAATGGGGGAGATATGTTGAGGTTTGAAAGTAAATTATTAAATTATATAGTTCAGATTAAATGGAAAACCGAAATTGAATGGCGGTCAAGCAGAGAATCAATGGCAAAAAAGATATGATAAAAACAGAACTATAAAAGGGTACAATCAGACATAAAATGGAAAAATACGCAAACCTGAGGAAGTGGAATAAAGTGAAAAGTTATCGAAATTGAAGCTAGAAAACGGGAGAGAGGTAGATTAGGGGATAGTGAGGAAGACAGTGAGCAAGAAATTGTTAGAAAATGTTTAGAAAAGGTTGTAAAACAGGCAAATAAAAAACACAAATATTAATTAATTATTTAATTGGCTAATGGGAAACCCGAGCTAATGGGAAGCCTGAGCCAATGGAAAACCCGAGCGATGAAAAAAATCCGAACGATGAAGAAAACCCGAATGATGAAGAAAACCCGAGCGCGGCAATTTGGGAGGATAAAGAAATGGGGAAGTCAGAGAGCAACTATCCAAACAGTCGGATAAACGAGGCTAAACAAAAGAAGGGGAATCAGGAAGAGGGTCAACAGAAATAGCTAATTAGGGAATGATAACTAGGAAGTCAAAACCAATTATGTCAAAATAGGGCAATTACAACGATTATGAGAGTATATAAGGAAACTCCAAATTCACATAATCGGCGATAGCCTTAGGTAGGGAAGAAGAAAACGATTATTAGGAGTTAAAGAAATAGAATAAAAGAAGAAAAAGAATTATAGGTAAAACTGAAGAGTTAGACAAGGAGTGTCAAAAGAGTCTGGATCAGAGAGCGGAATTAAATCAAAAGGTGAAACTTAATTTTTTAATCGTACAAGGTTCAGACCTTCCAGAGTGGAGTCCGATCTGAAATTGTGTGAGAATTGTGATTAACCAACAGTGTAATTAATTGTTGAGGGTTGTGATTTTTATAAAACAAATATAAACAAATATAATTAGATAACAACTGAAGCTGAATATAATTGTATAAATGTATAAATGTATAGACTATTATAGACTATTATAAATATATAGAGTATTAATATATCACGGACTTATATGTATATACTTTACAATATGCATATTATACATATACAGGCATCATATAGACATACAGTTATAGGAGAAAATAGGCTAATAGTTGTATAATTTCTATAATTTCCAATGCATAAACTATATAAAAAAAACTGAACAGAATCATTATATATTTTGCACAAACAATATCTAAGTATATAATTCTATAATATTGTATTATATCCAATTTATTGCAATAGCGCAATTGAAATTAAAAATATTCATGCATCTTGCATGAGTTGAACTCTTTCTGTTATGATTTAATGCATCACTCAGAGAATAAAGTTAGAAATAAATAATCCATACATATTGAATCAGTATAAGGGACACAAATGCTTTCGGATTATATATGAATATATGCATCAAATTAATGCGGGAGAACTGAGATATATTTTATAAATTTTATTTTAACAAGCCGATTTCTTTAATTATTAATAAATTCTATACTTGAGATATTAACTGTTGGGCCTTAATTGCTGCAAATGTTTGAATAATTACATCCAAGTTTATATCCTTGGCGATGTCATGTAGCCAACCCATCCAACCGATCTTGTGGCATCGTGGAACGGAGATAAGTTTTGATTAATTTCAATCTTGAAAATCTTCGGTCACTGATACTGGTCAAGTTACAAGAATTCTCAACGCTACGAAAAGATTTGCCAAAGATCCCGTCAAATTGTTACTACATAACTTCATCCCCGTGTTCATTATAAAACCTTACCTTTCGGCGGCTATTTCATATTAGCTGAAACTCAGATTCAATTTCCAGTTCTAAAGAACGCAATTAAATTTATGACCCAATCTGTAATTGTTAAGGAACTCAAGTGATTTTGAAAGTAGAGACAGAGCTTGTAGAATATTCAAATCCAGCGCTTGGAGGGGTTGGCTTGTGATATTAATTTGGCATAAAATGTCATACCAAAATATCATGCAATTCACAATGCTTTCTAGCAGAGCTTTCGCTTCTGATTTGTTTCTTGCAGCTGTAATTGTTGTTATATTTATTTGTTCATCACAACATCTGTTTACTGGATGCGGAATTTCTAATTGGTTTGACCGCACCTATTCGACTGGTCCATCTTGTATTGCTGAGTCCCTCCAATGTTCCATGTCTTACATTTTGTTTAAGTATATTTCATCGTTGCGCTGATGACGAGATAAACACAAATTCGTTGTACAATATCGTAAAGGGCGACAGCTTCTACGCAACATCTAGCTGCATCATTGACCACTAAGTTTAATGCATATTCGATCCATAATCATACCCTTGTCCACTTAAATCAGACAATCAACCTTTTTGAAAATGACTTACAACAGAAACAAAGCACAACATCTTCTAATTATGAATATACAAGCCAATCACGCTTGTATGATTCAGCATTTGGAAGCATGGGATAATAGTTAGCTATGTTAAATTTTCTATTTCTACCTCCAATACCATCTTGGATAGTTATAGGAAACTTATAATCTAATATTTGATTAGGACCAGTCCTCACTAACAAATTAATTATAGGCTGCCTATTTTCGGGCCACCTTGCGATATGAAAATAATCGTTTGATGTTTGCTGAATAGAATCCTTGTCGTATGTATCTTTGATTTCACCTGAAACATATTCACTCGATACATTTGATATAGCCTTGTCATATTCAGAATCAGAAATTAAACTTATCCATTGTTAGTTGCCACAGTATCTAATTGTAAGACAAATCCTCCACTGGTGGATGCCTCTACCGCCTCTACATCTCTAGATCTCTTAAAAGATTTTTGCAAGACTGTCTTTATAAGAAATTCCTATTTCCTGTCCCTTAACCATTCCGCACTGAGCCAGTGGATAATTTTTTCATGCCTTAAGCCATTCCTGTTCTTAGATATACACTTTCTTTCAAACATCTTTATCTTTTTAATCAAATAAAATGTGCTCAAAATTGTCGAATTGGAACAATTTGTGGATCAACGAAATGCTTAATTTGTATATCAAATACACGTTGCAAATTATAAATCTCTAAAAGCTACTGCTAATACTCGTCGTCAGATCACAGAACATGCAGTCAATAGATACGTCAAGTTCAAATAAACAATTACGCTCGACTAATGGAGACTGCACCATCGCAATAGAATTTCCAAACCACCCGAAATCAGGAGAGTCTTATTCAATGAAATGTAATGCCATTTCTAAATTCGGAAATTCCAGATACACATATTACAAAGATGTGGAATCCAATAAATATATTGTTCCAATTAGTTTTATTTTCTTCCAATATGTGTCAGTACTGACAAAAGTTATAATTATATCAATAATTGTCCTTAAGACATTTGCAGTTTTTCATACTTAAAATTTATATATAATGTATTTGCAACGTTTGCTTATTATTTTAATATCACTTAATCTCCCATCTTTCCAAAACTTTAAAACATAACCTTTATAAATAACAAAGCTGTCAACATCACTGTCCGTCACAACAACATTATGTATCAAGTCCGTGGAAACTCAGATTTTACGAAAGATCTATCAAAACATTTTTGTAATAGGCGATGACGAAATTTTCGTCTTTAATAACAGGGCCCCCATCATCGACCCTTTTTCAATCACGGAACATTCAAATGTCACACTTTTTATCAGGACAAGATGTGGGCCAAAATAAATTTCGAACTAATTTGATATTTTTAGTCACAGACGGCCCACATTTTTGGTTCCACATTTTGAATCGCACACAAATGCCATCACCAAATCAAGACAAGACTTCCAGTTAAACGCAATATCTGAAGGGTTAATGTCAGAATTAGGTTCACAAATAGCCAAAAGTAGTGATACAAAAAAAATATTCACTTAAAATATATAAAATATATATTAAAAGCATATTGCAAAAATTAATCTCTTAAAGCTACTACTGATATTCCTACTTGTCGTAAGATCACAGAAAATGCAGTCAAAGGATACGTCAAGTTCAAATTAACAATCACGCTCAGATAATGGAGACTTTGCCATCACAAATAAATTTTCAAACAACCCGAAATCAGGAGTCATATTCAATTAAATGTAATGCCATTTCGATATTCACAAATACTAGATGTGGAATCCAATAAATATATTGTACCAATTATTTTGTGTTTCTACACTCAAATCTGAACAATTTATTGATAAGGCCTCAATTTTTTAGCACCTGTAGATAAAACAAATCCTTAAGCTATATCTTCTGACCACTTGGTATACTCTATTAAGACCCCCTTCGAATAAACTGTCAAAATTCTAGTTAGTGTCAATTTCTATTTTAGGCTATTTATAACTGAATTATAATCAGATTATGAGTTTCAAATATTATTTTATATTTCCTGATAAATAAATTAATTTCCACAAATTATATTTAATTTAATGAATGAAAAAATCATTTATCAATTATTCATTATAATTTGTTTGTTTTATTGCATCAAAGATTTCCGTTAATTGGTGAATTTATTTAACTTTAGGTAAATTTAGGAAGTAAGATATTTATGGAATATTATATAATATTTATGGAATGTTATGCAATATTTATGCAAGATATTTTAATGAATTAATATTAAATTTATTTAATAGCAATTAATTTTAATTTTATTATTAAATTAGCAATTGTATTTTTGTATTATTTATATATTAATCTATTATCATAAATATTATAAATATTAATATATTATCATAATTATAATGATTATTGTTCAATAGATATTCCTGATATCAAACTGGTGTAATGAGGTGAGATATTGACTATGATTTGTATTGAATATTTTATGTGGCAGCGATTGGAAATGTTTCATGGAATCCCTGATCAATGGAAACATGGAGGGAGTCAGCAATAATATAAGCGGGGCATTTGTGAACAAGATGGTGGAGAAAGTGGAATATATTTGATATTTGAACTTATTGAATGGATATTTCTGGCTTCAGGGGAAATTGCCAATTCACATCGCATGTGAGAAAGGATTTTTGAGTATTGCCCAGTTGTTGATTGATCACAATTGCAATATTGAATGCAAGGATGATGTGGTAAATATCAATGCAAATATATCAATAATTTAATAATTGCAGGGAATGAGACCAATTCATTGGGCAAGCAGGAATGGCCATGCAGATATTGTGAGATTATTGATTAATCACAATTGCAGCATTGAATGCGAGGATAAAGGGGTAAATATCAATGCAAATATATCAATAATTGAATAATTGCAGGGTATGAGACCAATTCATGATGCAAGCAGCAATGGCCATGCAGATATTATTAAATTATTGCTCCTGAACAATTGCCAGATTAATTGCAAAGATAAAGTAAAATATTTCATATTTAGCCAATCAAATGAGAACAAATTTGTGCATTTTGATAAATAATTTAATTAATCAATAATTGGAATGGGAGAAATGAATGAACTGGTAGAAATTTCATGAGGAAATCTGAGGAAATTAGAAATCATTTTGGATATTTCTCTATCTATATTACAGCTGCATTTGATGGCGATGGCGGCGGTGGTCAGCAGCATTTCCATTTATCCAATGGATGCAGATGAGCTCTCAGGTGGAGGTGACCAATGAGATTATTTATACATTTCATCAAGATTGCAATCCATTCGGCATTTAATCGCTGCAAATGGAAAAGAAAGAAAACATTTGATTGGATCGCATTCAGTAGAATTGTGGCCAATGAAAACCTGTAATTGTAATGTGATTATTTTATCTGGTTTCTATGAGCCATCAGGCGTGCAATATTTGGAATTTCTTCACTGCTGGTTTGTGTGAATCCATGAAATGCTTGGCAATGAAAGGCATCATAATAGATTGAATATTTCATCAGCTCAACTCATCACATCTCCCACTTTGCTTGCTCCTAGGCCTGTCAGCCTGTCACTGGCTAAATCCATTCAAGCTTTGATTCACAGGAGACATGAGAAGATTCTAAATGCTGGCAACCGATTGGCATCAAAATGTCAACATTGGCAATGTCAATCTCTACTCAATCTCAATTCTGTAGATCCTCCATTGATGCAAGCCTAATACTAATCCAGCAGTTTCACTGACCTAATTCCCTCTAATCAGCTTGCAACTGCAGATAGCAATCATTTGGATATGATCCTTGCTGCTCATAGAGATAATTATGCAGGAAATGGCTGACCACCGCATGAAGCCATTAGCAACCCCCTCCCCTCCCCGGCAGCCCTGAAATCATTACTAGATGAATCGGTCAGATAATAATGTCAATTGCTATCAAATCATCATTTTGCCTTTCTGATAATATTGACAGATATCGATCACAAATCATTTATCAATGGATTTTGTGCTAATTATTTGATAAATCAATTTAGTTATTATCGATTTTATATAAATGCAATGTATATTTGGATATTATTGATTTCTTTGTTCATTTAGTATGGACAGACTGCCCTGGATTTAGCAAAGGAATGTAACCACGTAGGTTGTGTTGAATTATTATCCAACGGAGCCAAATTATTAAAAGTATCAATTATTTATACAGAAAATAAATAAATATTTATTTAGTTTTTCGCTGCTATTAGACGGAATGATCCAATCGAATTCGACGATTTATACAAATCTTGCAATTATATTGCACAGAATTTTTATGTAAATTTATAAAGTTTTGATTGGTTTAAATTCGCATTTAGACTGGATTTTGTTTTCTGGAAATTCTATTCGAAAATAATGCTGATCGGATCATTAAAAATATTATCAATAAACCAATCAATGATAAAGTGATTGATTGATTTATTGATTGATATAATAATATAATATTCTCACCAATAGGAAATCAATGATTTCATGACAGAAATGAATAGAAATAATGTCAGAAATGCAAATCTAATGAAACAAGTTAGTGTAATAATTGGATAAGCAAATTAATAAATTCTAGTGCATGCTTTATCGCTGCGTTATTTATAAGCACGTGGAAGGATTCAAAAAATTCAAAACGGCTGAGGTGATCAATGGAAATTGTGGAATGGTAATATTAAATTGATTATTTTGCCTTGCTATTGATATTGATTAGATGTGGCCATCATTTCTGGAACTTGCTGCCGAGAAAGGTTGTGGTATTTTTATTGATGAAATCATGAAGAAAACTATTTATGATAAATCGGTGAGGAAATAATTATTTGATTTATTGATAAGAATATATATTTATTGATTTACAAATTAAATATAATTATATATAGAATTATTAATAAATTATCAATTAATATTTGTGTTGATTGATTATATTCAGATATGGCAAAATGCGATGATTAAAGCAAAGGAAAAAGGATTTCACGAAATAGAAGAAGAAATATCAGATAGAATGATTCTGTTGGAATCAAGACAGAAAGTGAATGAAAATGATATAGAAAATTAATATTTAATTTGATTAATTATCTAGGTGAATTTCACAATATTGCACAGTGGAATATGTGACAATGATCCGGATATAGTGAAATATATCCTTGACCATCCGAATGTTGTTGATATCAATTGCAATAATGAAGTAGTTAATATAATCATATAAATATGATAAAATCAGAAATGATTTGTAGACATTCGGAACAGCTCTAGCATTAGCTCATTCCTTGCATCATTCAAAATGTATAAAAGCAATGCAGAAATATCAGCTTGAAACAAATACACAAAACAAAGTCAGGAGAGAAATAATTGATATTAATGAAATTGATATTATTTAGTATTTGCAAACTGCATTGCATGAGGCAATTGCCAGTGGGGTGGAGGAGAATTGTCAATATTTGATTGATAAGGCAATTGATATTGATCAGATTGGATTTGTTAGATTTGTTGATTATTGATTGAATATATATGTGAGATATAGATGGGATTGACTGGTCTGCACTCTGCTGTGATTCGAGGCATGAGAAATGTTTCTACCAATCTCGTTATCAAAGGAGCTGACTATGTGAGATATGTTGAAGTAAGATTTCATGATTTATATAATACCAATTGTAAATTATTTCGTTTTATCCCTATATTGAAATTGATAAGCATTTAGGCCTCCCCGGTTATATTCAATATCGCTTAATGTTTGAACATTTAAAAACAATGCAATTTGTTTTCGATCTTTAAGCAAAACTCCAGTAGGATATTTACTCAGCGTCGAGTAATGTAAGTATCAGGAATTTGCACACCAAATCAATCCGCAACATATTTATATACTTTTATTTATTTAATTAATTAAATTACATTCTCACAATCATTGAATTAATATTTATTCAATTTCAATTATATCAATCGATCTCATCAATATGAAAAGTGCCAGAGCTAAAATTCAATAAATTAATGTTTACTTTATCAATATTGTCATTACATTGCAATTATTGATTTCTGAATTGGCAATAATTAAATTTCCAATAAATATTTATTTCAATACAAATTTATATCATTATCAATATGAAATATTTTAACAAAGTTTCAGAAATTATAATTTCAATATTATCCAACAGATCTCATTCAAATTTTATAAAATAGTTTAGAAAATAAATAAATTTTAGTAAAAATAGTTTTACAGTTCTACATTTCTAATCTTTAATAAATTCTTGAGGCTTTCCCAATTGTTTTCCATTTTTCAAATTTACAGCTCAATTTCAAATATTGGCGGAATGTTTTTGTTCTTTGATATTTGCAATTGGTCTAAAGCTTCATGTAAACTATTCATATAAATGTCATCGCCATCGCCATCATAACTTTCAAATTTCTCTGGGTTATAAATTATAAATTATAAATACCGTATTTATTTTCTTATAACACACACCTTTAATAATTTTCTGTTTGATATATGAAAATTAAAACCGTACATTCAAATTACGGAAAGCTAGAATGTTTATTCAAAATATTGATCAGGCAGATAAAGGCTGCTATTTCCAACTAAATTGGAATCTTGAATGCCCTGAGCCAGGGGCTCATCAATACCTTCATGTCTGTCAATATAGCCCGGTTTTGAAAATCCAGAAATCATCGTAGCATGAGACAGCTGCTCCCAGACAGAGTCAACCCAATCAATCAAAACATCTCTTTGGGGAACTTTTGCTTTGAATATTCCTTCATTTGCTTCCATATCCGTTCTTAATTTTTCAGACCACATTGTTCTTAAGTGCGATTTAAACGGTTTATTCCAGCTAACATCTGCAGGCTGGCAAACTGATGTAAAACCAGATGGAATCTTCATCAATGTAATATTAAGGATATTTGCAGCGGCTAAAACATTGCTTGTCCAGTGTGCTGTAAAGTCATCCAATAATAAAATCTTTGGCTTCTCCACATTGTCGGAAAAATTATGATAAAGCCAGATAACCATCATATCGCTTGTAAACCAGCCATTTTGGTTGCAATATATTTGAGTCGTGTTGGTTTTATTGATCTCCTGTATTTTTTTCCAGACATAACTACCAAATCCATGTTGATTAATTCTATTCTGCAACGATCATGCCTCCACAACTGATTGTTTACCCTTAAATATTACAAAAGGTGGTTTTTTCTGTCCATTAGAAGATCCCAGCAATAATACTGATATCCTCTCTTTTTCTTTCCCAGCTGTTCGTATGAATATTGTCTTGGAACCTATTTTATCTAAGGTTTTTCCGGGGATTGTTTCATAATTAACAGCCGTTTGGTCGGCATTCCAAACACAATCTACATTTAATTCAATCATTTTTTGTCGGACGTCTAATGCAAACTGAGTGGCTACCGGATTTGGAAGGACTATGGATGTTTGTCCTTGATGAGATTTGGCTCTGAGTGACAAGCCATATTTTTTCTTAAAGGTTTTTAGCCACCCAGTGCTTGCTAAGAAATTATTAACATCGGTTTGTCTGCACGATAGGCGAGCTTTTAGTACGAAGTATACTGTCGGTTACGGAGACACCATTTTGGCGCAGGGTTCGGACCCAGAAAATAAGTTCGTCTTCGACTTCAGATAAAAGACTCGAGGAAGTTCCTAGTGGTCGGATCTTTTTCAATTTCTTGACCCTATTCATATTCCCAAGTTTTGTTAATCGGTCTTTATTTTTTCTCCATTTATATATTAACTGTCTTTTGGCTTCACGAGCTGGCGATGATGACTTTAGATCAGGCCAAAATTTGGTAACTGTCTGTGACGCACCATTTACATCATAGAAATCCAACACATTCTTTTTAAATTGTATCGTATATGCAGTTCTCATATGTTTTACTTCTACTGTGTGGAATCCTTTTGTAGAAATGCGCCCAGATGCATTCTTCTTACCCACCATGTTGGGTTTAAAAGTTGAGTGTTTTTAAAAAATTAAAAGAGTATTGAACGATAATATTAAAGCCTGTGTGTTATAAGAAAATGTGTGTTATAAGAAAATAAATACGGTATATAAATTTATTAAAAATTTTGAAGACATTTTCGGCACTGCCTTTTTCAAGTGAATAAATTCGTGAGTATCAAAAAGCATCGATATATTACTGATTAATAGTCATCAAGCGCTCTTTTTAATAAATTCAATGGAAAAACTAATCAGTGGCGAAATTGGAAAGAAAGTTCTTATAATATAAATATATAATTAAGTAATAACATACACCATGTCCTAATTTGAACGGATTCCTGTAGAAATACAAAAGTTGCCACATCACAATACAGGCCATTATATCAAGCTTATGTTTCATTATAAACAACTTGAGTAGAAATTGTTGAGTCCCTCCTGACAGTACAATAAATGCGCGTAAGGGTTTACAAAACGTAATAAACTTGAAACAAAGATAAAATCAGATGTTGTTAGCTTGGATTTGCAAATTTTAGAGGGTTTTATCTAACGAAGGGGAACCAACTGTGGAGATCTTATAAATGATTGTGAAGAGAGGCATTATTGGAAATTGTTTAATTAAAAGAAATGAATGAAGAATATTTATATAAATTACCAAATTATGCCATAGAGATAAATAGCCAATTATAACAGCGTATAATATGAACGAATAATTAATCTAAATAATCCAATAATATCTCACGTAAATGTTTTATAAATAAAATATAGATCTGATCAATAATTGAATTGATTAATTGAATATTTATATTGATTGCAAGTATAGTTTGTTGAAATTGATATAATATCCAGCAGCAATGATCGGTACCAGTAATGGATGCAAAATGGTATTTATCATCAGGAATCAGAACTATGTAGTGAGTGCTGACTCATATTGGACCTTTCATTACCTCATGTGAAGGGCCACTCAGAAACTAAAGCTAATTCTGGAATATTCACATCTCACAATGAGTAACTTGGACCTTCATGGCATTGAAAATGGTTCTCCGTCAATGCTATGTTGACTAAATGAGAGATGCGATTGCATCTACAAAGGTTGAAAAGCACGCATTAAAACATTAGAAACATGTAAAAATAACAAAATGATTAAAGAAACAAAAGCTATTGGTGGCCATTTTGTCCTTTTGAATTGTCTTTGTAAATAATTGAACTTGTAAATGATATATTTTATTATATATTCCGGGGCCCAAACCAAGTATAAATTCATAATCCAACTGATCATTGCAATTGTATCACATTAGTACTCATGTCCCATGAATTATTAGGAAGCCCACTAGAGATGGGATAACATATGAAGCCATTACATCTTGCCCCAGTCACGGAAGCCCCAGTTGACCCCATTGAATATGAGTAGAAATAATTGCCCTACAAATGCCAGGAAATTACGAATAATAAATCTGGTCAAAATAATTTATCATAACAAATAATTAAATTTTGTTTTAATCGAATGTTTTTGTTTAAAATATATTTTTATCCTTTATATAAATGATATTTGTATGTGAATTTAATTGCTATTTAATTATTATTTCAGCTCTCTGCTCAGGCTTCTGTCAATGAAATTGGTAAGTTTTTGATTAGATTTTGATTTATTAATTATAATTAATTAAATAATCAATATATATTGATTGATCACATACAGTCAATCATTACCATCCCACTAATGAGGGCTATGAAAGCCTTTGCTATGCCATCATATGCAAATGGGGTGGATGAGAGAGAGACGTTTATAAAGCAATTATCTTAGTTACGAAGCAGAAATATGTTTGTTTTATGAAGCAGCGGAGCCTCACGATCGGTGAACTTTGGCGTCATGAATTTGGCAGAGGTTTTCATTTCCGATGTACAGCACTTCATTTATACTATGATTTATGGAGCTTTGAAATATCCATTCCACAAGATGCTATATTGTTTGTTGCAATTAGCACAATGCCATAGGCGCCTTTAATGCACTAGTAGTCAATGAAGGCAGCAATATCATTGGTCAATATTGGTTTGACGGTGAATTATACATTGTGGCCAATTAGGATGCACAAACCAAAAGGGTTGAGTATAGCCAAATGTTGAGATAATCACTCTATGAATAAATAATTGACATCGACTTGACCTGTTTTGGCTTCTCATAATTGCACCTATGAGCAAAGTTGTGCGCAGTTTATGAATACCTTTCAACGTATTAAAGCATAATTATGAAAGGGATAAATCATTGAGAATAAATTGTATAAAATAAGGAAATATGATAACCGATAAAATGCGCCCTATTCAATGACAAATATTGATTGTTCAAACCTTCCTCAGGTATAAAGCATCAAGGTTAGCTCTCAACTGCGTCGACAGCTTGATATTAGTAATGAGAATAACAAGAGAGTTACTCAAACGTGACGATAATTAAATAAAACCTCATAGCAAATGGCCTATTAATAAAGTCGGCGAGTTTCGTTTCGTAGTTGCTCCATTTCCACGGTTGAGATTGGCAAAGGCAAGCAAGCAGCCATAGCTAAATGTAAAATCAGCCAAAGGGAGGTAAAGTAGATTCAACGAGCTCTAAAGAAAACTCGGTATTCTTCCATAAATCAGTTAGAAAACTTTCTTCATCTTCGGCCATCTTGTCGATTTGTCTCTGTCCTGTATTATTGCTTAATGGGATTTCCTTACTAATGTCATACGGTGGCTTATGCGGTACAGTACTCAGGACCTTACTTACAGCTGGGAGTATCAATTCTTATCCAATAGTATGCGGGATTCCCGATTTAGCAATAAGCAAGTAAAGGGCATCCAATACTTTATTGGCTTGTTTCGATGCCGCTGAAAACATGCCAGCTAAGGTGGATGCCTCGAATGTTGATCTTTGAGCATTTGTAAATTAGATGAACTTTTATCTTTTCTATCAGGATAAATTTTGGTCAAATGTTCTTCTAATTGTGAAGGTTTCTTGGCTTCATTTGGAAAGGATTTCTGTCAAATCACGCACATTGCTAAGGTATTGGTTATTGATGAGTGAATAAATCCATATGTCAAATATTCCACATTATATTGTCTATATTTTGCTTTGAAGCCGACATGGGTGACAATCTGTTAGAACAGCGGTTCTCAAATTCTTTGGAATTTTCTGCGAGGCGTTCCCTTTAAAAATTGTTAGATAGCTTGCGGACCCCTAATAATAAAAAATAAAAAAGGTATAGCAAATAAAACATATATATTTAGAAAATATTACATCGTAAAAGTTAAATAACAATTTTAATGCGACGGATGCAGGCGTTTTTCCAGAACTAGAGCTTCTAGGTTTGGCTTTGTCTTGGCCAGTGCAACTCGCATATCATTTGTCGCGCATAATCTATTTCTTGCTTTTGTTTTAATTGTAAGTAGTGTAGAAAAAGCCGACTCACACTCATTGGTGGTTGGAAATGGAATGAGGACTTTTAGAGCCATCTTTGCAACATCAGGATAGGACAGTGCCATTTCAATCCAAAAGTCACTACAGCAAGTTCCACGGAAAACATGTTTTGCACCCTCATCGTTTATTAAATCAATAAATTGTTCCTGAACTAAATTGTCGTACGAGGGCAGATCACTAATGGATACTTCAAATGGGTTAGTGATAAACCGATGGTGTTTTTCAAATTCTCGCAGATCAGGAAAATAGTGAGACATTTCTTTGCTAAGAACGAATACATGCTGTTTCATCATTTCAAGAATATCGGCATCGACTTCAAGCTCATTTTCATCAACATATGTATTCAGCTGAGGAAATGGAGCAAAATTCTTATTCTCTAACTTTGTAATCCATAGTTCGAGCTTCATTGTGAAAGCCGTCAATTTTTCATGACAATGTAGCACTGTGATATCTTTTCCTTGCAGCGCCAGATTGATATAATTCACGGATTCAAATATGTCTACCAAAAATGACAAGGAAATAAGAAAACGGACATCGGAGAATTTTGTGTGCATGTCTGGTTTGGTATCTTTCAAAAATTGCTGAATTTCTTTATGGAGTATAAAAACCCTCTTTAAAACTTTCCCTTTGGAAAGCCACCTCGCGTGTGAGTGGAACAAGAGTTTTTCAATTTCGGAATCACTTTCTTTGCATAACTCGGAAAACAAACGAGAGTTAAGTGCATTTGATTTTATGAAATTTACTGCTGTAATCACATGATTGAGAACATTTTTCAACTCGTCAGGCATGGTTTTTACCATTAACGCTTGGCGATGAATAGTGCAGTGTGTACCAATCTAACAGTTAGAATAATACAATAAAAATAATAATTATATTAAGTTGTGGTCAGCTCAGAACCGACCGCAGCTAATGGGAACATAATACAAAATATATTACTCAATAGATTGCATAAATAATATATTTTCAATAAGTAAGTCACGAAGGTTATCCTTAGATACCGCACAGAACATTTGGCTTTACACTTGCTCTGCCTCACATATTTATAGTAAATTGTTTATTGAACATGTGAGAACATGTATAACTTCGATACTCTGTACTTGTGTAAATCTTGTCATGACCTGCGCACGACCTTTGCTTTGACTCGTTCCATTGCCTAAAGGGGTGGCTAGTTCTCAACGCTCCATGAAGTTGCCTTAGATAAAAAACGCCCGCCCCCTAGATCTCTTCTGCATTAATCTATCATTTGCACATATTTGTCTTATGCGCATCACTTATGCACTTGTGTAAAACAAAAACAAAATTCTTGTTTCAAATATTATACTCCATAAGAAACAGACCAGAGTTGGGAGAGACCTTCCAGAAACAATGTGAGGAAATTGAAAATGAGAATGAATCATTTGTTGGCCATCTTAATATAAACAGATCAGCACAAAGATCTTGGAAACATTTAATTGAATATTATTGATCAAAGCACATTTATCGATATTCACCATAAATATATTTTAATATTTGCGGGGGATTAAAAATATTTCCAGACAATTAAATAGAAATAATTTCAATTTATTTGACAATTTAATTACATTTATTTGAATATTTTCTAGCTATTCCATTTACCAAATCATTAATTTCACTTTCTCATATGGAAAATGCCCTAACTCTATCAATGAAATATAATGCGACTCTTTGGCCATGCTTTCTTGAAAGGCTCAATTCAAGCACTTCAAATGTACTTGATGGAAATGGAAATTCCTTGCTCCATATGGCAGTAAAATGTTTGCAGCCTGATCTGTGTAGGAAACTAATTAATGCTGGGGCCCAAGTCAACTCCATCAACAATTTAGGAATGTCGCCTTTGATTGCAATGTTTAGTGAAATTGAAATAAATATAAATGATGAAGTAATCAAAAATATTTTCATTTGCTTGTAATATCCTTCCTAGAAGCTGAATAAAATGATCAATATAACAAACATACTAACTGAAAGTGGCGCTGATGTCAATGCTAAATCAGCCAATGAAATCAGTGCCTTTCAATCTGCATCAATTATTGGGAGTGAAAAGTGAATATTGTATTTATCTTGTAAATAATAAATCATAATTTATGATCAGATTAATGCTTGCACTTGTATCAAATAATCCCCACCTCAGCAATTTTTCTCCGCAAGATTTCCAATTACCTTTCATGAATCATTGGTTTGAATATGGAGAAAGATTAATAAGGCTTTTGCCAGACAATTTCCTATCTTCGAATATTACAAATGAAACATTTCAATCATTGGACAAAGCTGAGCCCAAATTAATGAAACTTCTCTTCGACAAATCCAGTTCCGAATTCCAGCAATCAATTTTGGAAAGGCTCCTTCGCAAAGCTGCTGATAACGATGGCATCGAGATATTTGATCACCTCATTCAAATAGAAATTTCGCAACCCAATGAAATAGAAAATGAGGAAACTTTGTTGACAGTCTTGATGAAAGAAAATAAAATTGAATATGCTTGGAAACTTCTCGATTCAATAAATAAATTGAAATTTGTCAACCTTAGGAACAGAAGAAATCAAACCCCTCTCCAAGTAGCGATTGAAATGGAGGAATTTGATTTGATTGAGCATATAATTCATGAATCAGAAGGATTAGATAATGAAGATGATGATGGGAGGACTGCATTGACAGAATTATTGGAGAAAATATCGATTTGCACAAATGTTGTATTGATTGATTGATTTGTGCTTTATGAATATTTATTGATTTCTAGGCAAATTCCAAAAGAAAGCTGATGTCAAATATTCGGACAATAATTTCCTTAGGTGGTGATATTAATATGGTAACATCTCGCGGCAGGCGGATACTTGACGCATGTACGGATAGGAATATCAAGGCAGATGTTGAGGAATTTTACAGGAAACGCCTCACAAAATTGAACATGGAAAAGGAGAGATCAGTAAAATATAATTTATTATCATTATTATTATTATTATTTCCCAATTTAGCTATGCAACATTTGTATGGATAATGTTGTAAATATTGCGCTGCAATGTGGGCATTTGCTATGTGGGAATTGTTCTGATCAACTGTTTGTTTGTCCTCTTTGTAACGCTGAGATCATTTCTCGTATGCAACTTTATTTCAACTGATTTTATTAATTTATATTTCACTTTGCTCCTTGTTTAAATGTTGAACATTTTTATTTAACTTATGCTTTGCTTTTATTGATTTCATCTGATTAATGAATTGTTTTTATTTATTTGTTTGTTTTAATGCTTCAGATTTATTTGAATAGATTCTCATTGGAACCTCATAGGAAGTGCTGAATGAAGGAGAAATGATTGGTGCCAGACTGATATTCGGGTCGGATATAAAGGTATATGAGAGATAATGAAAATAATTAATGCAGCTATGAATCCACCATGTTGCGGCGGCGCTACCCTCTCGTGTGGGCTGATGCTTATTCAAGTTTAATTTATTTAATAAGGGTAATTTATTTAAATAATTTATTGTAATTTTATATATAATATCAATAATATAATAAATCAATAATAATATAATATTATAATTTAGAGATAATCGATCTAAGGTACCTGGCGGTGCTGACACGGGCATTGCTTGATTAGTCTCATTATTAGAATAGGATGATGTTGACTGGTGAGTTTCATTCGTCCATACATTAGTCTCGACGGTTGATCTGTTTCTTTGATTAGCTGTTGACGAATTTCCTAATTCTTTACTACAGGCTGCCGCAATCTTACAGTCAATCACCGAATGACTACTCTGGTCAACTGTGTGACTACCCCAGCCATCAATTCGATTAATAAGGTTTGGAAAATGTTCAGGTACTTCCTGTTTAACACCGTCGTCATTTTTCACAGATGTTTGAAGGCCTTTTCTGGCAGCTTGAGCCCAAGGTTGATGTACGCTGTTTTTATCATTACTTCTTTTGAATCTGGGTTTTCTAAGTCACTATCGTCTAAAGAACCAATATCATTGACAGCTGAGCTATTGAAAGCACTGTATAGAGGGAATTCGGATTTAATATCCGATGATTCAGCTTGTAATTGAATACTTTTACTGATAAAATTGGGAGACGATTTATTTATCGGGTCAACAATGTGGTCTTCAACAATTTGAAATTGACCATTTGGAGTAGTATTATTATCTATGATATTTGCAGGGGTTGAAATGGAATTACTTGATGATGTAGACTGCTGTAATTCTTTATAATACATATGTAAATCCTTACATAGACCGACAACAGGATCCAAAGAATCACAATCTGGAAAAGTCTGAATTAATTTGATATACTCCTCTCGATTCGATGACAAACAACAGGAATGAGCAATTATCAAATGAACTATCAGCCTATCAATATCTTGGGATATAGGATTAAATTTTGATGAAAGTTTTAATTCAGAAAATATTTTAAGAAGCATATGAAACATATTTTGACGTAATTCCACTATTCGTTTATGAGAAACTAACATAGATTGTAATCTGTAATTAATCTTTCTTCATTTTACAGTTTACTAACGATTTTTTGTGCTTTTCAAAATTTCTTTTCTTGCATTGGTAATATTTATTTTTCCATATTCAATTTTAATTATGATGTCGAGAAAATCAGCAATAATAAATGTTGGGAATGATTGTAAAATTGTCATTCTTGATTGTTTTGTACCTTTTAGGGGAAAAAAAATGTGTGATCTTGAATTAACTTGAATAATCAGTATTTAAGATAAATTTGTCGGTAGCTGGTTGTTATTACCTAGTTATAAATACTTAATAGCTGGTAGTTGGTAACCGGTACGATGTTGATAGTTGTATGTATCTAGTTATAGGTATCTGGTTGTTAGTACCTAGTTGTTAGTACTCGGTATCCGATTGACATTTTAGGTGAAGATTGTGTCAAGAAAAAGGAAATTTTAAACAAATATTCGAAGCACGAAACATCTGAAAAAATTATATATTGTTTAATTATTTTTACCAATGTGTATTCATTTCGTCTAATGTTTTACATGCAAATTTGTCTTTAGTAAAATACACAAGTATCTAAATTCAAAAATCTTTTATAAAAATTTTGGCATAGAATCAAAATTTTTTTAATTAAAAAGCAATGAAAATTCATAATGATTTTATTTGTGGCATTAGACCTTCCTTGTCAACTCAAAAATAAATTAGGACGAATGTAGATGTCATTTTCCATTATATAAACTGGAAGTTTATTTTATAGAAGAGGTTCACCCCAATTAACTCCACCTCAAACTAATCAAAGAAAATGGCACTGTGATGTCATTCCAGGAAAGTTATATCACAACTCTCGTCGCATATTTCAGAAAAAATTGAAACAAGCCAGCTGTTTTGGCCTAAATAACGACAGCGTTGGCGGCACCTGACTTGTCCCCATAACTTTCCTTTCTATCATACATTAGTTTGAAATATATATACAGACTTTATTAAATGATTGATATTGCAATTCATCATGTTTAAATAGACATTTTATTTAGTGGCTGAGTTTGAATCGGCTCCCAGGATGATAGGACACATTCTATAATTATAAAAATTAAATAATTCAAATTTTTATAACTTCACAAAGTAATTTTAATTAGCAAACGCACCAAGTACATTTTGGAAATTATAACTTTGTTATATTTCTAAGATTTAGAGGTAAAGTTGAAAATCTTTCTTTAAATATTTCACTGAAGCTGCAAAATTCTAAATATCTCAACAAATAGGTCAATTTCAACAAGGTATTCATTTTGTAGAATTTTGATCAGAATAATTTTATTTGAAATATAAAGATATATTTATATATTTTTTAGTTTTGCCAAAATATTAAAAAATCTGATTATTTCTTTTTATTATAAAATTATTCAATAAAAACGCTTTGTTTATATAATATAGATATTTACATATTAAATTAGGATTAAATACAAAATGGATTATAAAATAAATCATAGACTTGCTTTCATTCAAAATAGGTAATAATTTAATTATTGAAACCTTTATAAAAGCTTTTATCTAGATGTACAATATGCATTTACGGTAAATGCAAGCCATTGGGAAATATTCAAGCTTTCTCATGGACTAGCGTATCTGGAATTATCTGTTTTACTAATGAATCCAAAGCGTGCTCAATATGTTGCGATGAAATAATATTAGCACGAATGGATCGATGTGGTCATATTTTTTGTCTGTCTTGCATTTTAAGCATTTTTGATGTCAACAAATCAAAGCGCGCTTTATGTCCAATGTGTAAAGATATTGAAATTGATATAAATTCCTTAAAACGTGTCGAGTTTCACGAACAAAAGTAACCGAAAATAGGAGAACATATTAAACTAAGTCTACTGGTTAAAGGCAATCAAAATGTTTGCCCAAGATTCGCCCATTTTTATCTAGTTATAAAGATTACAATTTACCGAAACTTGAAAATTCAATTAGCAAATTTCTCAGCATTGTAACTGAGAAAGATTTTCATTGCTTTCAAGATATTATCGATGATGTCAATCTTATTAAATATAAATTGAAAAGGAAATTAAAAATTGAGAAAGAGCAACGAAATAATCTGGAGAAATTATTATCTCATATAACGGGCGGATTGAAACATTTCCAAGGAGAAATTAAAGCTGCAAATAAAAGTGAAATAGAGGAAAATTGTGAGATTTTAGAGGATAATTTAATGCTTAATTGAATATGAAAATATGAAATAGAAAAATTCCAATTTTGTCCTATCAAGCTGAAGGATATCGATTTGTGTTTCTCGATCAATCTAGCGGGCGGGCGGGCGGCAGCAGCAGCAAATGCTCGGGGGATCCAAGCGGTTCGGGCAGGTTTTGCCAGCGCCGGTTCAATTGAAAGCGCAAATCAAATGAATGCGCGAGGAATTTGTCGACAATAAATTTCTCAGCCGCGCACAAAACTGCCTCATCTATTCCCCCCGCCTGCCCCGCCCGGTTGTGCTGTCAAGGTTACAATCAAGTGTGACAATCGGTTTGCCGGGCGGCTCGCTGGAGCCAATCACGAGTGGGCAGCTCAGGAAATTGCGGTCTCGGCAGGAACGGATTTATAACGGTGCGATTTTGTTACGGATTCTCTTTTCAATCGATAATTTATTTGTTGCGATATTTGCAGCGGAGAAAGAGGAGCAGGAAATGCGAGAGGAGCTGCAGAACGGAGGAGTTTGCCACCACCGCAACGGGCATTGACGGCAGGCAATAGCGAGAATGTAGAGGAGGAGCAGGTAAGCATTTGATTGGTGGCGGTGGCTTAATCGGTGGGGAGTATATCGGGGATTAATCGGTGATTCTTACAGCCAGACACTGTTATATCCGCTCGCCCAGCACAATACATTTTGACTTATGTGTTACATTGTCACCAAACGCAACAGTTACAACTCAACTTATCGATGAACACATACAGTTAGCTTGAATATTTGGTGGCCATAAGTAGCTTCATTTCCTTTGCATTAACTGTGCCATTATTAATTAGCAATATCATTTATCCTTGGTGATCACGTTGTATTTCAATTTGCCTTCTCTATAAAATGGATGTTATTTTCTTTGTTTTAAATTAAACTGATTTGCTCAGCTATTTATTTAATTGCTGAGCGTCCATTCTCTGCAGCAGATCTCTAACCTGCGGTCATTGCACTGGGAGGAGAAATATAAGAGTATGATCGGAAGATATGTTGTGTGTCTTTGAGAGCGTTGTCGAGTCTTTTATCAATGTTGTTCTTAGTTTTGTGTGAGGTAGACGCCGAGATATCGGTAGAGGTTTGAGTCGTCAATAACCGGTATTCGTTCACCATAAAGTGTAATGGTAGTGTGTCTAATGTGGTGGGTGACTCTCAGCATGCGCGGGCTGTACAGCCTCTTCTAAAAGCCTCGCTGCACCGAATGTCGTCATCACCGGAATCAGTGTTGCTCCGATTTCTTCTCAGTCCGTAACCGCTCCTCCAACAACGCAACCCGTCCTCACTCGACTTAAACGGCATCAGATTTCCCGATCTGAACGAACAAAGAGGAAACGCACGAGACGAAGCAGACGCCCTCGCAGATAAAATGCGAAACAAACTAATAGCATTCGAATGATTCCACCCGTCCGCTTACCTTGGAATGAAACTGTGGCAACTGATTTCGATCTTGACTATCTGTTGGCAGAAGCCGAAGCGGTATGCTTTTGGGTAGAACCCATGTAAATGAATGAAAGGATTGTTAGAACAGTTTCGTTTCTGAGAAATAAATGTTTATGTAGTTATTTATGACTTATGTCTACAGAATGTTTATTTTGATACTCCTGATAACCATGCATACACCATTGTGCTCATATTACTTTCTATTACTCTGTATAGCCAACTCCGTTAGAACCTCTAGGAGAATGGAGACTGTATATTTCCGACGTAAGTCCTTCAATCGGCAGTCTCGAACCCGTTCAGAATGACTATTGAGGAACAGTACTAACTCAGGGGCTCACCTGCTTTACAGATTTCGCCGACCTCGCACATTAACAACATGATTCTCATTATGAGTGCCTTGTTGTTTTGAAATAATCGTTCGCCGAATTCTAGAGACTCCAAAATAACTTTATTCGACTTTTCCTCAACAACTTTGATACCTGACGATCTCTTACACCTTCCAAGTGGCCATTATTTTAATCATATGATTTTTTCGAGAAACGCCCAACATTAAAAGCCAAGAGCTCGAAACAAGTCTACTATTGGATATTGCACAGGTTAGCACAAAGCTTGTACTGTTTATAACAATTCTTTTATTTGAATTTTAGCATTTTCAGTCGAATTTCCACAGAAGACAAATTTAGTTACCATTACCACGACTATTAAAAATCGATAAAATGATTTAATAATATTTAATATATTATCAATTTAAAATATTTGGTTAAATTCCACGTCGTCCAAACCATATATACCGCAGTCCTATTACTCAACAACTCAGGCATGGATAAAAATAACCGACTCATGGAACGTCAAACCTAAATTCGAATAGTATAGACCTTAAAGATACCTTGGATTTATTTGGCTGAGATTTACGAGAGTTAATTACAAAATAATAAATCATCTTGACAAGCTTATTATTATACTTTCTGTTGATAAGCTAATCATTAAAATCTTTTAATAAACGAGTAAAGAAAATAAATCCTGTATAATGAAAAGGGAGTGAATCATCCAAGTAAGAAAAATAAATAATCAAAAGAGAAAATAACAAAAAATAAGAAAGTAATTAAAACCAGAATATCGTAAAAACACGAATGCTAACAAATAAACCACAAAAAATACACCACCATAAAACAAGCAGAAGAAAATAATTATGTAAAATAAAGATAAATAATAGGAGATTAAAAAAATAAACAAGGAAATAAAATCTATCATAAAACTATAAATAAAAACGTGAAAAAAGTGAAAAACAGCGAATTACGAGCAGAACATCCAACAGAAATTAACAAAAATAAGAGAAAATATATAAATCAGATGACTGAATAAATTAATAAAATAAAACAAATAAATAATCCAAGAAAAAACAATTAAAAGCACCAAAAACAGGAAAAATATTAAAATACACACAACCTAAGTCCTGATTGTAAGGAAAATTATATATAAGGTAGACACTTGGATGATTCCATCAACTTCTAATAAATTCGTACAGGACTCTAATCAAGCCATATAACAACTTTGAAAACTTATACTACAGAAACGAAAACTATTCAGGACCTTTTAAAACTACAACAGGAAAAGTGATCAGGAACTTTCATATCACAGGAAAGATATCGGAAACTTCAACAAGTTTTATACAGGAATCACCTAAATTAATTCTCGTTACTCCAGCGGAATTTTGATTATTGCATCAAGTACTCCGAATCGGAGATAAGAAGAAGGGTCAGGAAATTCCCAATCAAAGACGGTCTAAATGCTTTTCCGCTTCACCATCGAGCGGAGGAGTTGGACGCCCCAGTGTTGTCAAGGCCATAAACCCAAGCTTCCGAAAATAGTCGAACCCATTCTGAACGGAGTGACAAACAATCCCATTACTCCTATACTCATTCTTCACGGGTCGCTTCACATCGTTCCTCCAGACCATACCAAGAATTTCACTAACCCAGCTCCAAAGAAACGGAAACGGCTATCGAGGGTCGAACGAACATTAAAACGAAGAAAAGAGATGGAAGCACTAGAGGCTTCATTATTCGCTGCTCAGTCAGCAAATACCAAAGCAAGTGCCAATCCTTAACCAACGGTGCCACTTAACCTCTTCGAGTAATTTCCTCAGTAACAGTGGCTCCACCGGAAAATCCTTGGCTGCAGGTTGATATCGATGCCCTGCTGACCGAAGGAGATGGGGTGTGAAGATATGATCACGCGAGAGTGCGTTGAATTGTTTGATAATCCTTTAATCCATGTGTGAAAAATGACTCGGAATTCTCTGGGTAGTAGTGACTGAATTTCTGATTTTTTTCAGAAGAATTTAAACATGTGTCTCAGTTTACATATAATAATAAAGCTTTAGTTGCACTTGACTCTTAGTGTTTTGCTAGTATGCTCAACTATGTTGATACTGACGGTGATGTCCATCTTGGTTCCGAGTATGGAGTGTTGTTAAAATGATATGGTGTAATTAAAACACCCTGAGGAACGAAACGATCGCAATTTTGAGAATTTTCACCTATACTTTGCTGTTGTGGCTAATTTACGATTTTGGTGAATTTAATCTGGTTTACAACCTGTGGGTAATAACCAAATTCAGTTGTGATTTCTTTAAGGATATTACAAGTATGTCAAGTGGTGGTGATGAGAGAATGAGCATCTTTGAATCACTATTATGAATTAGTGTAATGCGGATACCGTGTTCCTGGACCTGAGACGTAAGTAAGAAAGAAAGAGGTAAGTCTTCCTATCGGCACTCAGGAACACACACTGTGAATGTTGTGGACAGTAGTCCTAACATAGGGGCTAACCTGTCCTCAAGTTCCAACCTGTGTGTGCATTTTCAACATGATCCATCTTCATGGGCACACGTAAGGGAGATAAATCATAAGTCATGAAGGAAGCTTAGGGGTTTAGACTGAGTACTCAAATAATTACCTTGTGTGATCAAAAGATTTTTAACGAGGCTTTAATTTTGTACAATCAACCGCCCCCCATATAGTGTGAACAATATCATATGGCTTTTTCGAGGAGGGTCGGATTTTGTATAGAAATTCACTGGGACCAAATAGACCCGATCATTATAGACCGTAAAAATGACATATGGCCTTCTGGAGCAAATGCTCTATTATCAAATATATCGGATGATCGTGCTACAATGGGCCACTACCTACCTACTAGCAACTTTTAATACTCCTAATCATCATCAGATCACAGAGCATGCAATCAACGGATAATTTTAGTTCAAATCAACAATTACGTTCGGATAATAGGGACTGCAACATTACAATTGAATTACTAAACAACCCGAAATCAGCAGATATATTCAATGAAATGAAATGCAATTTCTAAATATCAAATATACTTTTTACCAAAATACAAAATTCAATTATTAAATTGTACCAATTAGTTTATGTTTCTACACTTATCACGTTGGATTTTAATTTTGTTACACAAAAGTCACAAAATTTAGTTTTAGCCCAACAACATTGTAGCTTAGGGTGACTCAAATCTTTAGTGATAAGCCCTAAATCTTTCGTTAATTGGCACCTGCAGATAAAACAAATTCTAAAGCTATTTCTATTATAGGCTATTTATAACTGAATTATAATCAGATTATGAGTTTCAAATATTATTTTATATTTCCAGATAAATAAATTAATTTCCACAAATTATATTTAATTTAATGAATGAAAAATTCATTTATCAATTATTCATTATAATTTGTTTGTTTTATTGCATCAAAGATTTCCGTTACTTGGTGAATTTAACTTTAGGTAAATTTAGGAAGTTATTTATGGAATATTATATAATATTTATGGAATGTTATGCAATATTTATGCAAGATATTTTAATGAATTAATATTAAATTTATTTAATTGCAATTAATTTTAATTTTATTATTAAATTATCAATTGTATTTTTGTATTATTTATATATTAATATATTATCATAATTATTATAAATATTAATATATTATCATAATTATTATAAATAATAATATATTATCATAATTATAATGGTTATTGTTCAATAGATATTCCTGATATCAAACTGGTGTAATGAGGTGAGATATTGACTATGATTTGTATTGAATATTTTATGTGGCAGCGATTGGAAATGTTTCATGGAATCCCTGATCAATGGAAACATGGAGGGAGTCAGCAATAATATAAGCGGGGCATTTGTGAACAAGATGGTGGAGAAAGTGGAATATATTTGATATTTGAACTTATTGAATGGATATTTGTGGCTTCAGGGGAAATTGCCAATTCACATCGCATGTGAGAAAGGATTTTTGAGTATTGTCCAGTTGTTAAATGATCATAATTGCAACATTGAATGCGAGGATGATGATGTAAATATCAATGCAAATATATCAATAATTGAATAATTGCAGGGAATGAGACCAATTCATGATGCAAGCATCAATGGCCATGCAGATATTGTGAGATTATTGATTGCTCACAATTGCGACATTGAATACGAGGATGATGATGTAAATATCAATGCAAATATATCAATAATTGAATAATTGCAGGGAATGAGACCAATTCATGATGCAAGCATCAATGGCCATGCAGATATTGTGAGATTATTGATTGCTCACAATTGCGACATTGAATACGAGGATGATGATGTAAATATCAATGCAAATATATCAATAATTGAATAATTGCAGGAAATGAGACCAATTCATTGGGCAAGCAACAATGGCCATGCAGATATTGTGAGATTATTGATTGCTCACAATTGCAGCATTGAATGCGAGGATAATGGGGTAAATATCAATGCAAACAAATCAATAATTGAATAATTGCAGGGTATGAGACCAATTCATTGGGCAAGCATCAGTGGCCATGTGGAAATAATCAAATTATTTCTCCTGAACAATTGCCAGATTAATTGCAAAGATCAAGTAAAATATTTCATATTTAGCCAATCGAATGAGAACAAATTTGTGCATTTTGATAAATAATTTAATTAATCAATAATTGGAATGGGAGAAATGAATGAACTGGTAGAAATTTCATGAGGAAATCTGACGAAATTAGAAATCATTTTGGATATTTCTCTTTCTATATTACAGCTGCATTTGATGGCGATGGCGGCGGTGGTCAGCATCATTTCCATTTATCCAATGGATGCAGATGAGCTCTCAGGTGGAGGTGACCAATGAGATTATTTATACATTTCATCAAGATTGCAATCCACTCGGTATTTAATCGCTGCAAATGGAAAAGAAAGAAAACATTTGATTGGATCGCATTCAGTAGAATTGTGGTCAATGAAATCCTGTAATTGTAATGTGATTATTTTATCTGGTTTCTATGAGCCATCAGGCGTGCAATATTTGGAATTTCTTCACTGCTGGTTTGTGTGAATCCATGAAATGCTTGGCAATGAAAGGCATCATAATAGATTGAATATTTCATCAGCTCAACTCATCACATCTCCCACTTTGCTTGCTCCTAGGCCTGTCAGCCTGTCACTAGCCAAATCCATTCAAGCATTGATTCACAGGAGACCAGAGAACATTCTAAATGCTTGCAACAGATTGGCATCCAAAATGTCAACATTGGCAATGTCAATCTCTACTCAATCTCAATTCTGTAGATCCTCCATTGATGCAAGCTTTATACAAATCAAACAGTTTCACTGTCTTAATTTCCTCTAATCAGCTTGCAACTGCAGATGGCAATCATTTGGATATCATCCTTGCTGCTGACAGAGATAATTATGCAAGAAATGGCTGACCGCCGCATGAAACCATTAGCACCCCCTCCCCTCCCCATCAGCATGAAATCATTACCAGATGAATCGGTCACATATTAATGTCAATTGCTATCAAATCATCATTTTGCCTTTCTGATAATATTGACAGATATCGATCACAAATCATTTATCAATCGATTTTGTGCTAATTATTTGATAAATCAATTTAGTTGGACACGACTGCACGTATAATTATTGATTTTATATAAATGAAATGTAAATTTGGATATTATTGATTTATTTGTTTATTTAGTGGAGACGGACTGCGCTGGATTTAGCAAAGGAATATAACCACATGGATTGTGTTGAATTATTATCCAACGGAGCCAAATTATTAAAAGTATCAATTATTTATACAGAAAATAAATAAATATTTATTTAGTTTTTCGCTGCTATTAGACGGAATGATCCAATCGAATTCGACGATTTATACAAATCTTGCAATTATATTGCACAGAATTTTTATGTAAATTTATAAAGTTTTGATTGGTTTAAATTCGCATTTAGACTGGATTTTGTTTTCTGGAAATTCTATTCGAAAATAATGCTGATCGGATCATTAAAAATATTATCAATAAACCAATCAATGATAAAGTGATTGATTGATTTATTGATTGATATAATAATATAATATTCTCACCAATAGGAAATCAATGATTTCATGACAGAAATGAATAGAAATAATGTCAGAAATGCAAATCTAATGAAACAAGTTAGTGTAATAATTGGATAAGCAAATTAATAAATTCTAGTGCATGCTTTATCGCTGCGTTATTTATAAGCACGTGGAAGGATTCAAAAAATTCAAACGGCTGAGGTGATCAATGGAAATTGTGGAATGGTAATATTAAATTGATTATTTTGCCTTGCTATTGATATTGATTAGATGTGGCCATCATTTCTGGAACTTGCTGCCGAGAAAGGTTGTGGTATTTTTATTGATGAAATCATGAAGAAAACTATTTATGATAAATCGGTGAGGAAATAATTATTTGATTTATTGATTGGAATATATATTTATTGATTTACAAATTAAATATAATTATATATAGAATTATTAATAAATTATCAATTAATATTTGTGTTGATTGATTATATTCAGATATGGCAAAATGCGATGATTAAAGCAAAGGAAAAAGGATTTCACGAAATAGAAGAAGAAATATCAGATAGAATGATTCTGTTGGAATCAAGACAGAAAGTGAATGAAAATGATATAGAAAATTAATAATTAATTTGATTAATTATCTAGGTGAATTTCACAATATTGCACAGCGGAATATGTGACAATGATCCGGATATAGTGAAATATATCCTTGACCATCCGAATGTTGTTGATATCAATTGCAATAATGAAGTAGTTAATATAATCATATAAATATGATAAAATCAGCAATGATTTGTAGACATTCGGAACAGCTCTAGCATTAGCTCATTCCTTGCATCATTCAAAATGTATAAAAGTAATGCAGAAATATCAGCTTGAAACAAATACACAAAACAAAGTCAGGAGAGAAATAATTGATATTAATGGAATTGATATTATTTAGTATTTGCAAACTGCATTGCATGAGGCGATTGCCAGTGGGGTGGAGGAGAATTGCCAATATTTGATTGATAAGGCAATTGATATTGATCAGATTGGATTTGTTAGATTTGTTGATTATTGATTGAATATATATGTGAGATATAGATGGGATTGACTGGTCTGCACTCTGCTGTGATTCGAGGCATGAGAAATGTTTCTACCAATCTCGTTATCAAGGGAGCTGACTATGTGAGATATGTTGAAGTAAGATTTCATGATTTATATAATACCAATTGTAAATTATTTCATTTCATCCCTATATTGAAATTGATAAGCATTTTGTATTTTTTTGAGTCATCTTTGATCTGTTTTTTATTTTGATAATATTTCACTTTCTTTCCGACATTAGATCAAATATTTAATTCTACTCAACACAAATTGATTTATAAAAATGATAATCAATGAAATATCATCATTGCTAGTTGTTTTACTTTGGTATTTATAACATCCATAAACAAATGCTAATATGTATTCCATAGAAAAACAAAGCAATTTATTTTCAATCTTTAAACAAATCTCTATGGGGATTTATATTCAGCGTCGAGTAATGTAAGCATCAGCAATTTGCATCCCGCATCAATCCGCATTATATATATTCATTTATTATTTTATTTAACTGTTATTTATTTAATTATTTATTTAATTAATTAATTAAATTATATTCTCACAATCATTGAATTAATATTTATTCAATTTCAATTATATCAATCGATCTCATCAATATGAAAAGTGCCAGAGCTAAAATTCAATAAATTAATGTTTACTTTATCAATATTGTCATTACATTGCAATTATTGATTTCTGAATTGGCAATAATTAAATTTCCAATAAATATTTATTTCAATACAAATTTATATCATTATCAATATGAAATATTTTAACAAAGTTTCAGAAATTATAATTTCAATATTATCCAACAGATCTCATTCAAATTTTATAAAATAGTTTAGAAAATAAATAAATTTTAGTAAAAATAGTTTTACAGTTCTACATTTCTAATCTTTAATAAATTCTTGAGGCTTTCCCAATTGTTTTCCATTTTTCAAATTAACAGCTCAATTTCAAATATTGGCGGAATGTTTTTGTCCTTTGATATTTGCAATTTGTCTGAAGCTTCATGTAAACTATTCATATAAATGTCATTGCCATCGCCATCATAACTTTCAAATTCAGTGTTAAAGGTTTGAGGCATTTCTCTTGGCTATAAATTATAAATATATAAATTTATTAAAAATAGAGTTTGAAGACATTTTCGGCACTGCCTTTTTCAAGTGAATAAATTCGTGAGTATCAACAAACATCGATATATTACTGATTAATAGTCATCAAGCTCTCTTTTTAATAAATTCAATTGAAAAACTAATCAGTGGTGAAATTTGTAATAAAGTTCTTATAATATAAATATATAATTAGGCGATAACATACACCATGTCCATATAAACGGATTCCTGCAGAAATACAAAGTTGCCACATCACAATACAGGCCATTATATCAAGCTTGTGTTCTATTACAAGCAACTTGAGTAGAAATTGTTGAGTCCATCCTGACAGTACAATGAATGCGCGTAAATGTTTGCAATACGTAATAAACTTGAAACAAAGATAAAATCAGATGTTGTTGGCTTGGATTTGCAAATCTCGTATCAAAGAGGGTTTATCTAACCAAATCTGGGGATCTTATAAATGATTGTGAAGAGAGGCATTATTGGAAATTGTTCAATTAAAGGAAATGAATGAAGAATATTTATATAAATTACCAAATTATGCCATAGAGATAAATAGCCAATTATAACAACGTATAATATGAACGAATAATTAATCTAAATAATCCAATAATATCTCACGTAAATGTTTTATAAATGAAATATAGATCTGATCAATAATTGAATTGATTAATTGAATATTTATATTGATTGCAAGTATAGTTGGTTGAAATTGATATAATATCCAGCAGCAATGATCGGTACCAGTAATGGATGCAAAATGGTATTTATCATCAGGAATCAGAACTATGTAGTGAGTGCTGACTCATATTGGACCTTTCATTACCTCATGTGAAGGGCCACTCAGAAACTAAAGCTAATTCTGGAATATTCACATCTCACAATGAGTAACTTGGACCTTCATGGCATTGAAAATGGTTCTCCATCAATGCTATGTTGACTAAATGAGATATGCGATTGCATCTACAAAGGTTGAAAAGCCCGCAATTAAACATTAGAAATATATAAAAACAACAAAATGATTAAAGAAATAAAAGTTATTGGTGGCCATTTTGTCCTTTGAATTTGTCTTTGTAAATAATTGAACTTGTAAATGATATATTTTATTATATATTCCGGGGCCCAAACCAAGTATAAATTCATAATCCAACTGATCATTGCAATTGTATCACATTAGTACTCATGTCCCATGAATTATTAGGAAGCCCACTAGAGATGGGATAACATATGAAGCCATTACATCTTGCCCCAGTCACGGAAGCCCCAGTTGACCCCATTGAATATGAGTAGAAATTATTGCCCTACAAATGCCAGGAAATTACGAATAATAAATCTGGTAAAAATAATTTATCATAACAAATAATTAAATTTTGTTTTAATCGAATGTTTTTGTTTAAATTATATTTTTATCCTTTATATAAATGATATTTGTATGTGAATTTAATTGCTATTTAATTATTATTTCAGCTCTCGGCTCAGGCTTCTGTCAATGAAATTGGTAAGTTTTTGATTAGATTTTGATTTATTAATTATAATTAATTAAATAATCAATATATATTGATTGATCACATACAGTCAATCATTACCATCCCACTAATGAGGCCTATGAATCAGTTATGAGTTATCGCGCATATAATTTATTATGTGTATATTGATTAAATAGTGCTATTACTGATTTTTAAGTGAAAAATAGTGTAAATTATGACTAAAAAGTGCAAAATTCGATTTCTTACTATAGTCAGAGGTGCTTTTAATATTTTAAAATTTTTTTATATTTTAACCAGATATCCTACATAAGAAATATGTATTTTATGATGTCATACAATATTATATATAAAAATTGCAAAAACCTTTATTTTAGTTACTTTTTTCACGTTTTTAAGGAATATTTTTTGATACATTGATAACTAGTCATATTTAGTGGAGACATCCTTAACAAAGAATTCTTGATGTACCTAAGAGGATTCTTTAACTAAATTCTCGAAATTTTCTTGGTTCTCCCAGAAATTAAGAAAAGGTAAAAATAATGAATTTGGCAGAGGTTTTCATTTCCAATGTACAGCACTTCATTTATACTATGATTTATGGAGCTTTGAAATATCCATTCCTCCAGATGTCATATTATTTGCGTTCTCTGTTCAATTATTTTGCTAATTCTCCCGGTAAAAGTTTTCTAAATTGTTGTTGATAATCTGCATAAGTCATAATTATTTTATATACAGAAAAAAACCAACTTATTTGACATTGAGACAATTATTAAGGGCAATAGCCATACAATAAAATATTCACATGGACAAGAATAACAGATTAATATAAATATATTTATCAACTGATATAATTCAGTTTTGGAGATTTGAATGGCCATCGCTGCGATCTGCAGTACTTGAATTGATTCTGAATCATTTGGTGGCCATCTTAATATAAACAGATTAGCACAAAGATCTTGGAAACATTTAATTGAATATTATTGATCAAAGCACAGTTATTGATATGCACAATTATTTTAATATTTCCGGGGGGTTAAAAATATTTCCAGTTAATTAAATAGAAATAATTTCAATTTATTTGACAATTTAATTACATTTATTTGAATATTTTCTAGCTATTCCATTTACCAAATCATTAATTTCACTTTCTCATATGGAAAATGCCCTAACGCTATCAATGACATTTCATGCGACTCTTTGGCCATGCTTTCTTGAAAGGCTCAATTCAAGCACTTCAAATGTACTTGATGGAAATGGAAATTCCTTGCTCCATATGGCAGTAAAATGTTTGCAGCGTGATCTGTGTAGGAAACTAATTAATGCTGGTGCCCAGGTCAACTCCATCAACAATTTAGGAATATCGCCTTTGATTGCAATGTTTAGTGAAATTGAAATAAATATAAATGATGAAGTAATCAAAAATATTTACATTTGCTTGTAATATCCTTCCTAGAAGCTGAATAAAATGATCGATATAACAAACATACTAACTGAAAGTGGCGCTGATGTCAATGCAAAATCAGCCAATGAAATCAGTGCCTTTCAATCTGCATCAATTATTGGGAGTGAAAAGTGAATATTGTATTTATCTTGTAAATAATAAATCATAATTTATGATCAGATTAATGCTTGCACTTGTATCAAATAATCCCCACCTCAGCAATTTTTCTCCGCAAGATTTCCAATTACCTTTCATGAATCATTGGTTTGAATATGGAGAAAGATTAATAAGGCTTTTGCCAGACAATTTCCTATCTTCGAATATTACAAATGAAACATTTCAATCATTGGACAGAGCTGAGCCCAAATTAATGAAACTTCTCTTCGACAAATCCAGTTCCGAATTCCAGCAATCAATTTTGGAAAGGCTCCTTCGCAAAGCTGCTGATAACGATGGCATCGAGATATTTGATCACCTCATTCAAATAGAAATTTCGCAACCCAATGAAATAGAAAATGAAGAAACTTTGTTGACAGTCTTGATGAAAGAAAATAAAATTGAATATGCTTGGAAACTTCTCGATTCAATAAATAAATTGAAATTTGTCAACCTTAGGAACAGAAGAAATCAAACCCCTCTCCAAGTAGCGATTGAAATGGAGGGATTTGATTTGATTGATCATATAATTCCTGAATCAGAAGGATTAGATAATGAAGATGATGATGGGAGGACTGCATTGACAGAATTATTGGAGAAAATATCGATTTGCACAAATGTATTGATTGATTGATTTGTGCTTTATGAATATTTATTGATTTCTAGGCAAATTCCAAAAGAAAGCTGATGTCAAATATTCGGACAATAATTTCCTTAGGTGGTGATATTAATATGGTAACATCTCGCGGCAGGCGGATACTTGACGCATGTACGGATAGGAATATCAAGGCAGATGTTGAGGAATTTTACAGGAAACGCCTCACAAATTTGAACATGGAAAAGGAGAGATCAGTAAAATATAATTTATTATCATTATTATTATTATTATTTCCCAATTTAGCTATGCAACATTTGTATGGATAATGTTGTAAATATTGCGCTGCAATGTGGGCATTTGCTATGTGGGAATTGTTCTGATCAACTGTTTGTTTGTCCTCTTTGTAACGCTGAGATCATTTCTCGTATGCAACTTTATTTCAACTGATTTTATTAATTTATATTTCACTTTGCTCCTTGTTTAAATGCTGAACATTTTTATTTAATTTATGCTTTGCTTTTATTGATTTCATCTGATTAATGAATTGTTTTTATTTATTTGTTTGTTTTAATGCTTCAGATTTATTTGAATAGATTCTCATTGGAACCTCATAGGAAGTGCTGAATGAAGGAGAAATGATTGGTGCCAGACTGATATTGGGGTCGGATATAAAGGTATATGAGAGATAATGAAAATAATCAATGCAGCTATGAATCCACCATGTTGTTTATACATAATCTTTCTTTATTTTACAGTTTATTAACGATTTTTGTGCTTTTCTAAATTTCATTTCTTGCATTGGTAATATTTATTTTTCCATATGCAATTTTAATTATGATGTCGAGGAAATCAGCAATTATAAATGTTGAGAATGATTGTAAAATTGTCATTCTTGATTGTTTTGTACCTTTTAGCGGAAAGAAAAATGTGTGATCTTGAATTAACTTGAATAATCAGTATTTAAGATAAATTTGTCGGTAGCTGTTTGTTATTACCTAGTTATAAATACTTAATAGCTGGTAATTGGTAACCGGTACTATGTTGATAGTTGTATGAATCTAGTTATAGGTATCTGTTTGTTAGTACCTAGTTGTTAGTACTCGGTATCCGATTGACATTTTAGATGAAGATTGTGTCAAGAAGAAAGAAATTTTATTCATTTTGTCTAATGTTTTTTATCTAATTTTATCTAATGATATAATCGGGGCGGATATAATCTGGATGAATTGGCGGCACCCTGACTGCATAATTCTTCATTTCGGCTGTTTCAATCAGATCTTCATTTCAAAGTGATTCTGGATATAAGAAGTAAAAGTTGTCATCAAACCTTTATGAACCCTTTCATTGCACATTATGCTTTGATATTTTATGTCGCTGAGCGCACATATTCCAGTGATTGTGAAGATATAGCAACGTATATAGATATACACAAATGTCCGATTTTGCTATACTTAAAGCGCAATACCGTTCCTTAGCATCTAATGTGCCCGCATGCATCTGCCTTAAAGGGGTACCCAGTGTGAATGGTCATGTTGAGCAGGAGACAATTTAAAAACTCACTCAAGGCGCAGTGTGGGCCACAATTTTATATTACTAGTAGATACGGTTTCAGCAGCGAAATGGATAGATGTCAAATCTGATAGTTGAAAAATCAAATATTTAAACAATTTTTATTTGGACGAATTTAGGTATTTTCAATAACATTGCTGAATGGATATAAATATTGTTTGATATAAATATAAAAGTGTTGGGTTATTATTTAACAAGTCGCATAGTTTCTGCACTCCTCGTGTCCTTTCCAATCAAATAACTAAAAACCCAACAAAGAACAACTTTATTCAATCTTTATCACAAATACAAGTTGTCACTCTATTTGCACCTTTTTTTCGTCGACAATTGTTATCGTAAGGTAGGTTGGCCAAGGAGTACTCATCTTTCTGCTACGATAAGTTATAATGTTCCTTAGATTTACTTGAATTATTCGCTCTTTGATTTCGTAAGTCCAAGCTAATTTTGTTTCTCCAACCAAATAGCTACTCGTCTCTTGAGCTTTTCCTTTTATACATTTCAATATTAAATTGATTCCTCCGGGGATTACTGGCATTTCCACATTAATTATCGGCATTTACCCAACTGTTATTTGAATTCTTGTGTGGATTACCGATATTCCTCTAACGCATAGGTTACCTGTTATTTTAATCTTATCGGAGAGATTATTTGTTATATTACTAATTTCCTTCCTACACTGCTTCTCGGTCAAATTCGCTTCACTTTCTAATTAGTCGGGTTATAGCGCGCTCAGGGTTTTCCTCATCGGTCGGGTTTCCAGTTGTCTCGAGCCTCTCATTAGCTCGGGTTTTCCATTAGCAATTAATTAATTTTTAATTCGTTTTTTATATTATTATAACTTTTTCTAGGGACCCTCACTAAATTTTTATTATTGATTCTTGATTTGTCTCCTGATTCCGCGTTCAACCATACCCATTTCACCCTATTGACATCAATTTTGACATTTTATGAATTTATATTTAATTTTTTTGCACTTTAGTTATTTCGTTTGTTTTATTGACTTTTACTCTACTTTGTATTATTTTGTTCTTTTTTACATTATCCCAACAAAAGTTTTCATTGGTAAATTAAATTACCCAGATTGTTTTTAAAATTTAATTTTTAATAATAGTTGATTTTAGATATTACAAATAATTCAGTGACAATTAATTTTAATTTAATTAATTGAATAAACATCTTTACATTGGCAATGTGTCCCAAAACCCGGGTTACTCCAGAATTTGAAGGTAAACATTAAATAAGAACTTTAGATGTAAAATAAATAAGTTTCATGAAACAAAATGCAAAATGTTACAATATGCGTTAACTTTACATTAAAATTATTGACCATTGATTACTTAAATTTAAAATTTGGTCCTTAATTTACTTCAATTTAATTTTTTAGACCCATAATTTAAAATTTTTGACCATTATTTACTGTAATTCGAAAATCTGAGCCCATAATTTACTTTAATTCTAAAATTTACCATGCTTTTTTATTGAAAACCGCCTTTTTGTATTGAAAAATACCTTTTTTTATTGAAAATCCCAAGATCAAGGTGACCCCCTTACTATAGTCTGAATAATGCTGGCCTTTTTTCTATAGGGCCTATCTAAATGTATTGAAAAAAAATATGTGTAGCCTACGGGAACAATTGCGTAATCAAAAAGCAGAATTATATTACGGGAACAATTTTTACCCCCCCCCCCCCCCACCTCCCGGCTCCAATGAGACTAAAATAATTGTAATAACTCCTTTTCAAAATATTTATATCCCACTGAAAGGAATCTAGGAAATTGCTGAGCATAACCATGATAAAATGTTATCTTGAACCGACACAGGAAAATTCAACCATCCGACAATCTTATCAATAGCATCCCTAACAGTGGCATTCATACCGCTTGGCTGTAGGGTACTCCACTCATTGACGGTGACGCTCCTGTAGTTCTATGAGTAATTATTTTCGCAGTCTTACACTTTTTATGTTGACAGATCGGTGAATTGTGATAGATAATCATAGGGGGGGGGGTGGGGGGGGGGTAAACTGCTGTCATTGACAATACTCAACAGTGTTAATGTATTTGTAATTCTCTGATAAATATTTTCGGATGGCGATGACTGCGTTGCTTGTACGGATATTGTGTTTGGAATGTAGCGAGATTCATTGACCATTGCAAAGTATATTAAATTTCTGTCGAAAGCATTTGATCCACACCTCATGTAACTGCTTCGGCCTCCCATCTCTCCAGTAAGCCAGAAGAATAAAACAAACAGCTTTATAATCATCATAAATAAAATAATTTTTGTTTTACTGGTGTTAATTTTATACAAATTATAAACCAATCAGAATTGAATACGCAATGAATCGTCACGGTTGACGCACGGCTGAGGCGCGACTGACATAGTCCACTTTCATTTTGAATAAAAATAATCCGTCTTACTGCATTTAAGGTTTTAGGGGCTGAATTTTTAAAATCTTAGTTTTAACAAGAAATAACATAAAGTTTTACCCTCCAAGTTCATGGCTAGAAATAAAAAGCCTCTGATCAAAAGCATGAAATGCCGGTAGTAGTATGATTGGGGCCATCCAGATCAGGGGCCATCCAGATCACATACCCCCCCCCCCCGGGGAAAAAAATTTTTAGAACGATGCCATATATTTTTAGAACTATTACGTAATCGATGCCTAATATTTTTAAAATGATGCCTAATATATTTAGAACGATGCCTAATATTTTTAGAACTATTACGTAATTTTTTTAAATTAAGTGATCTGGCGGGCTCACACTTTTTTTCATCCCAAAAATTAATGTTCTCGTTAACAGATTTTATTGACCGATACCTCATCTTAAAGCTCAGTTCAAGACCTTTCGAATGAGCTATAGGTATCCTATATATCTTTAATAATTTTAATGTTATTAACATTTGATGACCACCATCCTTTCAAAGTTAAATTATTATTATTTTCCAAAATATTATTAAGTGATCCAGCGGGCTCCTACTTTTTTTCATCCCAAAAATTAATGTTCCCGTTATCCGAATTTATTGGACGATACCTCATCTTAAAGCTCAGTCCAAGACCTTTCGAATGAGCTATTGAAGGTATCATCATCATTAATATTAACAAAGAGAATGACTCACCCAATGACTCACCCAACGATGCCTAATATTTTTAGAATGATGCATAATATTTTTAGAATGGTGCCTCTTATTTTTAGAATGATTACATCATAATTTTAGAACGATGCCTAATATTTTTAGAATGATTACGTCATAATTTTAGAACGATGCCTAATATTTTTAGAATGGTGCCTCTTATTTTTAGAATGATTACGTCATATTTTTAGAATGATGCCTAATATTTTTAGAATGATGCCTAATATTTTTAGAATGGTGCCTCTTATTTTTAGAATGATTACATCATAATTTTAGAACGATGCCTAATATTTTTAGAATGATTACGTCATAATTTTAGAACGATGCCTCTTATTTTTAGAATGATTACGTCATATTTTTAGAACGATTCCTAATATTTTTAGAACGATGCCTCTTATTTTTAGAATGATTACGTCATATTTTTAGAACGATGCCTAATATTTTTAGAATGGTGCCTCTTATTTTTAGAATGGTGCCTAATATTTTTAGAACAGTAGTGTGTTTATATCCCTAACGACCACAAGCCTCCCAACTGTTTTCATGTTTTATACCTATTTTTTCCCGTTTTATACCTATTTTTCCCCCATAAACGTAAAAAAAAACACTTAAAACCTTAAAAACCTATATCTTTTAATTTCTTTATTCCGAAGACATTTTGCTTTCAAAATAAAAACTTAAAAAACAACAAAAATATTAAAAAAACAACACAAAATGTTAATAAAACAGGGAAAAAAATACTGATAAAACTATGAAAAACGTTTGTCGGCTTGCGGTCGTTAGGGATATAAACACACTACTTGAGGATGTCAACTAGCAAGTTGCTATTTGACTAATTTATAATTTTATAAATCTTAATCTTGAAGAATAAAAAATTTTATGAAAATAGTAAAACTGCTCTGAGAGGACAGTGGTATTTTTTTTTTTTTTTTTTTTTTCACTGTCCTCTCAACAGTTTTTTTTGATCCGGATCATTTTTTTTTTTTTTATTTCAACCTCTTTCGTTTATCAAATCTCTTCCAATATACAAGCTGGCCAGACTTATATATCAGAATCAATTCGATAATAGCAGCACACCTTATTATTCGCTTCTCGCTCACGAAGTCGATTTCATCGGCGTTTTAAGTGTGCTGCTCGAAAGTACAAATGAATTCGAAAGCGAATCCGAAAGAGGTCCGAAAACAACCAAGAAATAAATGTGCACATTATAGAATCGATCCGGGGGTGTTCGAAAGACTGGTGGCGATAATTACCGGTTCGCCACCATCACCCGTTTCAATATTTTTTTTTTCATATTTATGTTTAAAAATTAATTAATTAATAAATAAATAAAATAAACAAGATTTATTTCCTAAGATACCCACACTATATATTTTTTTAATATTTATTTTCAAAAATTATTTTCAATATTATTTTCAAATTTTTAATATTATTTTATGTTGAAAAAAAAACTAACCTCAGACGTGATTTGAACCGCTAGCATTTGAACCACAATGCCAGTCTATTCCCACTGCGCTGTCGGAGTTCGGATTTTTGTCATTTTTTAAATTTTTAATTAATAAAAAAATAAAATAAAATAAATAAAATAAAATAAAAATAAATAAAATAAAATATAAATCTAAGATACCCACACCATTTTCAATATTATTTTCAAATTTTTAATATTATTTTATGTTAAAAAAAAACTAACCGTAGTTAGGATTTGAACCGCTATCCATTTGAACCACTGTGCCAGTCTAGCCCACTGCGCTATCGGAGTTCGGATTTTTATCATTTTTTAAATTTTTATTATAAAAATGAATAATATAAATCTTAAAATTCAAGAAAAAAATAAATTAAATCTTGATTATAATAAAGAATTTACTCATGAAATCAAGAAAAATGATATTTTAAAAATCTCGCCAACTTCAGGATCTATTGCAAACTTAAATCGTAGGGGTGATATAGTTTTTCAATCTCTTCAAACATCAAACCCAATAGATATTTGTAATGCCAAATTATATTATAAAATTGAATTAGAAATTGAAGCAAACAAAGATATAACCCTAGAAAACAATTTCTTTCCAAATTTATTCTCCAACATGAGATTAAAACTAGGATCATCAGAAATTGAAACTGTTTTACATCCAGGAGTATATTCTACAATGTTAAATTTTATTTTGACTGGTTGTGATTATAAAAATGAATATGGTGAATTAACAGGTTGGATTCCTGATGTTAATAAAGGAGATTTAGATAAAGATGGTTTAGATATAAATTATGCTTACTATAAAAGAGCTGAACTTTATAAGTTGAAAAAATTTGAAGGTTATTTTGAATTAAAACACTTGTTCGGATTCCTTCAAAACTATAACCGGGTGCTCCATAATGTTTTTATAGAACTCATCTGTAATAGACTAGAAGGTGATAAAAGATTGTTCTATGGAGCTGCAGATACAAAAGCTAAATTAAAATTATCAACACTTGAATTGCATATACCTGAATGGACATTAAATCCACATTCTGAAATCAAACTCCTTGAAAGATTAAATTCCAACAAATCTATAAATGTAAATTATTTAAATCGAATCTGTAGTGAATTTAGTATGACAGAGGGTTCAACATATTCTATAAAGGTAGCAAATTTAGCATACCGACCAAGATATATCTTGATTGAATTCAAAGAAACAGATTCATCTTTCCAAAAAAATAACAATCTATTTATTCAAAAGATTGGAGATGATAATATAAAAACAATTCAAATTCAATTAAATAGTTCTTATTATCCAATAAATAGAATGGAATTTAATATTGAAAATAATGAAAACATATTCCCATATCTAAATTATATTGAAACATGTTATGATTTCAAAGTTGAACCGCAATTAAGTTTAGAAGATTTCAAAAATTTATATTCTATATTTTGTATAAATGTATCAGACCAAGATGATCGCCTAGCTATAAATAATGTTGATGTTACACTTCATATAACAAAGGATTCTAATTTTAAAGCTAAAGTATATACATTAATATTAGAAGAAAAGAAAATAGAAATGAAATTATATGGTGGAAAGATTTCAATTATTGAAAATGTTAGGGGAGATTCTTCATAAGTAGATTCCCCCATAAAAAACTTTTAAAATGAGTAAATATTGGACATGTGAAAGTTGTAATTGTCAAGTTACAAAACACCATAAAGCAAGTCATCTTAAAACTAAAAAACATACGAGAGTTGATATTACAGGAGGTGATCTACAATCTTCAAAAACAACATCTTCAATATTAAAACCTTTTACTACAGAAAAATATCCAGGTGAAAGACATTTATTCCGTCACAATTATACTGGACCAGGAACAAGATTAGATATTAGATTAGATGAAAATAATAATCCTAAACAAGGAGAAGAACCAATAAATAGAATTGATCAAGCAGCTTTAAAACATGACATTGCTTACAACTCTGAAGATCTTAGAGATAGACATGTTGCTGATGTGAATTTAATACATGATTTAAATAATATACAAAATCCATCAAGCAAGGAAAAGATTCAAAGAGCTCTAGTTAAATTAGCAATGAAAGGTAAGATTTTCATAGGCTTAGGACACAGTCCGATCACCATGGGTGCAAGACTTCCTAGAAAAGCAAAAGATGTTGCTAATAAAAGGATTATCGAACAAGCAGAGATTGAAAGATCCCTCGAGAGTACAGCCAAGACTAGTTTACAAACCCCAACAGAATCAGAAATAAAATATGCTAATGAATTACACCATGAATTTAGAAAAAATAAAAAATATTTAAAAGTTCAAGTACATGAAAAAGATCAAACATGGTCTGCTGATTTAGTCTTTATGCCAACCAAATCATCAGACCCTGAAAAATATAAAATAATTTTAACAGTAATAGATTTATATACAAGATTTGCTTTTGCAAGGTGTTTAGAAAATAAAACAGGATATTCTATTACAGAAGCATTTGAAAATATATTTGAAGAATATCAAAGAATTCCAAAATATTTATGGTGTGATAAAGGAACAGAATTTTATAACAAAGTTTTTACAAAGTTTTTAAATGAAAATGATATTAAATTATATTCAACAGAAAACGAAGGAAAAGCAGTTGTGGTTGAAAGATTAAATAGAACATTAAAAAATAAAATGTGGAAATATTTTACTGCTATTGGAAAACAAAAATGGAACAATGAATTGTTACAAAAGATTGTAAATGAATATAATAATGATGTACATAGTTCTATAAAATCAACACCTTTAAATGCTTCCATGAAGCCTGAAACCATTAAAGTGGTAAATATTGAAAATGATGTTATTGTTGATACAACCCCTATAAAACCAAAGTTTAAAATTGGTGACCGAGTAAGAATATTTAAATATAAAAATAAATTTGAAAAAGGATTCACAGCAAAATGGACAAATGAAATTTTTATTATAAATAAAATACATTATACAACTCCAATAACATATAGCATCATTGATTTAAATAATGAAAAAATATTAGGTAGATTTTATAATAATGAACTACAGAAAACAGATTTTTAAGTCGACAAGCCCTAAAACAAACTTTTCCATATTTCAGCTTCTTCTCTATCCAAATAAATATAATTATATTTTTCTTTCCAATGATTATCAACAAACATATCAAACATATTCTTATCAGGTTCAACATTTGAAAATAAATCATTATAAATCATATTCTTATCACGCTTGTCTAATTTAAAAAATATAAAACAATTAGAATTATTTCTTATAGAGTTTTTATCTAAAGCATAATATGTTTGAGATATATAAATAACATTACAATTATTATGTCTACCTCGTGTAAAGTAACTCTTTTGAATCTCTTGATTTTTCATGTTAACAACATCATCAAATATAACTAGATTCTTTTTATCTTTAGGAAGTAAATCACAATGTAAAACATCTTCAGGTTTATTAGAGAATAAGATCTGGATTCCATCCCCTATATAATCATTTTTATTACTAATATCTGATTCTAAAATCTTTTCCTTGTACCAATCAACCATATCACAAGGATGAAAAACCTCTTCGGGATATGTATGTTGATTTTTAAAAATATCAATTATAGCTTTTTTAGTTAATTTATTTTCAAATCCACATTTCAAAAGTTGTAATTCCGGTTGGTTAATGGTTGTAGAATAAAAGATTAAATTATTATAATCCAAAAAACCATCTTCTAATAACATTCTCATAAGAAGAACATTCTTTCCACATCCAGAAGATCCAATAATTAAGCATCTAAAATTATCAGGAAATACTTTATTATTAAATTTAGATTTATGTCTATTTAAAATTGGTTTCCAAGTATCCATTTTTATTTATTATAAAATGACAACACAAAACCCTACAGAGGAATCTTTGCAAGAATTAATAAATTCAAATAAAAATAAATCAGTAGTAATCTCTGGTAAAAAATATTTTATTGGAAAACATGTAAAAGAACAAGTTAAAGAACATATAGGGAGTTCCTCCAAATCCGGAGGTATTCTTCCATTAGCTGCTTTAATACCTGCAATCATTGCCGGACTATCAGGTGCTGCTGGAATAGCTGGAGGAATTGCAACTACAGTTCAAAAAGCTAAAGAATCTCAAAAGACAGACCTAGAAAAAGAAAAACTACAAACTGAAATCAATTCAATGAAGAAGGGGACTCTGTCCAAAGGTGTAGGGCAAGCTAAAGGGGGAGTGTCCGTTGGAAAGGGTCTCTATCTTAATCCATATGAGGGGAGTCGGCAAAAGTCTCAGGGCAAAGGTCTCTATCTTGATCCTTATAAAGGTAGAGGTTTAAATGATTTTTTAAAAAATCAAATTTCTACATCTGAATCTTTATCTTCAAAAGATAAAGAAGATTTAAAAAAAATATGTAAATCTTTAAAGAATGGATGCCTTTGTAAAACTAAAAATGGTAAAGGATTATACTTGAAGCCCTTTCCAACGGATCCTTTACCAAAATGATACCATTTTTAATACCATTAAAATGGTATATGAAGAAAGATTAGCACTTTTAAAAAAATTACAATCAGAACAAGATAAATATAATAAAAAAGATACAACTCAACACGCTGAATCTATAATATTAAATGAGGTAATCCAACAACAACAAGGACCAACAATTAAAGCCATAAAAGAGTTAGAAGTTTTAAAATTTAAAGAGTTGGAAGATAAACAAGATTTAAAAGAATTACCATGGTTGGAAGATTTAAATATAAAACCTCTTATACTTGATCCTAAAATGAATGTAAGTTTAAGTAAAACAATTAAACCTACATTTAATATTAATGTTGAAGGGTATCAAATAATAACAATTAATAAACATGACTTTCTGTTATATTTAAATTCAGAAAATAAATCACGTATTCATTCACAAAATGTTTATAATACTAAACACCTAGATTTTGAATTTACAGATGATTTTTATGGATTAGTTTGTGGATATCCCTCAGAGAATGTTGATCTTCTAGAAATTAAAAAATATTTAAATTTAATAGAATTAGTACATGGTAGTGCTAAAGCAAAACATATTCAAGATTTAAAGAAATATTTAAATAAAAATGAAAGGGGTTATATTGTCACAGAAGGAGAGGGCCAGGGTCAGGGCCAGGGAAAGGGTAAGGAGATAAACCCAATCAATCTTTTTATTGAATTAAGAAAACTATTAGCAGCTAAAAAAGCAGAACATAATAATTTAGATTCTGATATTTTAAAGATTTCTAAAGAATTATTAAAACAAGGAATAATTTCAAAAGATAAATTTAATAAGTATACGAAGTTATAAATACGAAGTTATAAAATATAAAATGACTCCTTCAATATTAGATTTTTTAAAAACATTTGGAATAAATACAAAAACAAATTTTGATTTAAAAGATTATGCAGATTATTTAAATTTAAAAATAAAAATATTAATGAATGATGAATTGTCGAGTCTGAAAGAAGACACTCCAAAGAATATCATTATAAATTATCAAAATTCAAATGAAAAAGGATCTCATTGGGTTTGTATATATAATAAATCTATATACTTTGATTCTTTTGGGATTAAACCCACTAAAGAAGTTGAAGACTATCTCTCGGACTACACTTTTAATTCTTTACAAGTTCAACCTAATAATACTAAAATATGTGGTATTTTAAGCTTATATGTTTTGTATAGATTGAATAAATCCAAAGGAGAAGGTTTCACTTCCTTAATCCAAGAAATTTATAATGATTTAAAATCTATACTATGAAAATGGAGCTTCGCAACCTTCCGGAAGATAATTTAAAAAAAATGGTAAACATAATGTCAGATAAATATTCAAGAACTTTATCTATAAATTCAAAAGAATCAGACTTTACTATAAACTTTCAAGATTCAATTAAATTAGATCAAAATTTAAATTATGAATTAGGACTATTATGGTTTTGTGCTTATAATACTATTTTTAATATAACTAAAGATAATAACACATTTAGTTATGTAAGCCCCCAAAATTCGAGGATAACATTATAATAATAATAGAACCCGGGGCTTATGAGATAAAAGATTTAAATAATATACTTTCTAAAAAAACAAATGGAGCTATTGAAATTAAAATAGATTTACCAACTTCAAAATGTATAATGACTTTAAAGAATATAGGAATTAGGTTTCAAAATAATAGTTTCTTTAGAACAATTTTAGGATTTACACAGAGTCATTATAACATACCTAAAGTTGAGAAAGAATCTATTATAATATCAGAAAATATTATAAAAATAATAAATACAAACACAATAAATATTCATTGCGATTGTATAACTGGTTCTTATAATAATGGTAAACAAACAAATGTTTTATATTCCTTTCCCTCAAACACAGTTCCTATGGGATATAAAATAGTTGAAAGAATGAATCCTCCAAATTATTTACCTTTATGTAGAAAATATATAATGGATATTAATTTTAAAATTCTTAATCAAGAAGGAGAATTGATTGATTTTAATGGAGAAGAGATTTCAATGTATTTACATTTGAAACAGGTTTGAATACGAAGTTCCACATGTCATTTTAAATTATTAATAAATGAGTTCTTATATTCCATGTAATAGAGGTGGTGGAACAATAAAAACAGGGTTTAATACAGAAGAAATATTAACTTTAACAGAAAATAAATATATTAATGAAAGAGGTGATTCAATGAAGGGTGATTTAATTTTAAATGGACACAAGATAAAAGAATTATCTTTTCCAACTGATGAAGCTGATGCAGTTAATAAGAAATATGTAGATGGTGTTAAAAAATATACTGATTTAACAACAACAAGAATTGAAAGTTCATTAACAACAAAAATGGATTCAATGGAATCAAAGCTTAATAATATCGAACAACGATTTAATGATAAATTTGACAAGTTACAAAGTCTGTTAACTGAACAAGTTGTAAAGTTAAATACTAGCATATTAAATTCTAAAGATAAACAAATTATGAATACTAAATTTAATACAATATATAATATAATAAATGAGATTATTACATCATTTAATAAAAGAATTTCAAATTTAGAGTCTCATGGAACACACATTAACACCACACATAGTATTAGAAAAAGAGCTGCTGAATTAGAACAGAATAAAACACTATTACCTAATAACTTTAAACATTTTATAGAACCAACTTTAATAACAACAAATAGTAAAGAATGGAGTGTTTTTATGGTTGTAAAGATTATTGATCCTTATTTCTTTTTGTTTGATGATGATAATGAAAGAATGAAATGGTTTGTGAAATGTGATTATAATAGTAAGCTTGAAAAGGGTGATGTTATAATGACTAGTTATGATTTACCACACGGAGATTGGTATGTTAATACTCATTCACATGGACTACATAAAGTTAAAAGTAAGAATATTATTTTTAAAAGCACACTTGTACAATATATAGATTTAATATTTTATGAAAAAAAGGTTGATGTTGATGAAGTTCGTAAAGCATTGAGAGAATTGTATAAAGATATTCTCTCAACAAGAGTTTCTTTTGATATCCGAGTATTGGTACCAGATGGTGCTCAGAAGAATAAAGTCTTATTTTTTTAATTATTAAAATGGACAAAGTCCAAAAGATGGAAGAAGTAAGAGAAGAAAAAATTTACCCAGAGGTCCCTCCAGAATTGAGATCATCAGGATATTATTCCGAAGGTCACAAAGGTTCCAAGGCCTAGGCTCCCACAGAACTTGAAATTATGAGAGTAAAAGAATTTAAATCAGAAACCTTACATTTACAAGATTTATTAAAGCATTATAAAAAAATT
>CAUHTR010007264.1:63296-96115 GCA_959609185.1 Schmidtea polychroa | reverse complement strand
CCGATGTAGTATAGCGCCAGGAGACTCTGTCGGGGCTGATTATCAACTGACAGAAAACCCTGAAAACTCAACTAAGAATAAACCACGTTAAGTAGAAACATAAAATGGAAAAAATGGTAATGCAAGTCGATAAATTTAAATGAGCTATAAATTCCTAAAATGAATAGAAGGTTACTGCGCATAGATCGAACAGTGCAAGGGTTCCGTTTTCTTTCCTCAATAACTACATCTGACTGAACGAATAAATGTGAACGTTTGTGAGTAAATGCGTATGGATGTGTATAAATGGCATAATCGTCTATAAGTGGGAGAGTAATGGCATGGCCGAACCCATTTTTTTTCTTTTATTTATAAATCTCGCGTAAATAAGTTCACGAATTCAGATAGATATTTCTTGCTCTTCAGATGTCTACAAAATCCAATATCAATAAAGAGCTTCGCCCGTGTTTTTCTTGTGCAGACAAGAACGCGGATATTGCCCAACTACATCTTTACATCGGGGCTCTCAAAAAACGTATAGATTTATACGAAGGGACGTGGTTCTCCCCGCCACAGATGAAGGAGGAGCGGAGCAAGATTCTCCGATTGGAACACTGCCGAGACAGCCTCCTGGAGGAGAGCCGCTGTCAGAGGCTCACGATCAAAGCCCAGTCCGAAGCCCTCCACAAGGTCTACACGGAGGCGGAGCTGGCCAAACGGGTGCGAGAATTTCCCGTTCTGGATAACACCAATGTTTTTCCTCTTCACCACCAGACGGTTGCAGCCTCCACCTCCAGCTGCCAGGGGCATGGTTCACATCTGCCGCCCATCCCAGCCCCAGTACTGTCGGGTTATCTACCAATGACAGGCGGTCCTTCTGACCCCATTCTGGCCCCAGTTCTCGTGGCCCCCGTTGTTACATCGGTAGCCGAAAATAACCTGCCATCTCGGAAACGAAAGCGACCAACCAGAGCAGCAAAGAATCAGAAACGGAGAGATGCAATAGCAGCACTAGAAGCGTCGCTGTCTGCGGCGAAATCAACGATCCAAGAAATATCTTCTACCCATTCAATCCCCTCTAAAGAAGTTTTTCGCATGGTCCCGGCAGAAGGTATCAAATATATTTCGGACCATCGACTACCGGTTGACATCGATGAGATGCTTGCCGAAGGAGAAGGCTTCGCGTGAAGTGACTTAGAATCGGTCTCGATTCCCTCTATCGAACTGCAAATCAATTTTGTTTTTGGACAACTGATTGTATATTCGTATATTCGTGCTTGATTCGAACTCTGATGATTAGTAATTGTTGTATATAGTTTTGTGTTTGGTCTCAATATATTTTATTGACTTTCATTATGATAAAGTCTCGATATGTATGACTGTGCAAGTAGAGCGAATGAAAGAATGATGTGGAACGAAGGTAATTAGACTAAAGGTCGTCCCCTTGGACCAGGGCCAGACCAAGTTATGCGTATGAATATGGGTAAGTCCTTCTAAGGCACCTTGGAACCCGAATCGCGAGGGGGTTAATAGTAGTCCTAAGGCAGGGGCTCACCTGTTAACCAACTCCAACCCGTGTGGGCAGCACCGACGTGGAACATCGTCCACGGGCTCACATGAGGGAATATTAATGTCGTCATTTGGGGTATGTCGGGGGAGGTCTGAGTCGGATGCACGTGATCTTGTATTTGGCGAGTATAATCTGTTTTCTCCCTTCATACGCCAACACAAGGATGAGATCACTCTCCTGTTAGGTCTTAGTGGGTGTATTATTTAAATATTCTAGGGTTTCTGATAGAAATGTAATTAACTTCCCTAAACGTTTTCATGATGAATTTATCTTTTACCACTCTTGTGCTTATAACAACCACTATGATGGTAATGTATAAAGTGGCTGAAAAAACAAAGACCACTTCTAGAACTACTCCTCATTGCGTTTTCACTTTTGAGTTCATAAATGTTGATAAACAGTTATATTTATCATTATAACTTTAAAAAGCTTTATCCATAGAACGCATCTATTGTTTAATTACTAATTGTCAGGTTTTTAATTAACAAAAATAAAGGGAAATATTTTTAGTCTCCATATGATGTCAGTAGTAAGAATTATTCCTATAGATAAAAATGAACTTCTACTACGAAGAAATCTGAAATCATGAACAAAACAGAATTACTGCGTTAAAGCTTATGATGTCCGTGAAGCGCTCAACATATTCGAAAGCTAACAAACAATTGTAATAATATAATTATTATTATATTATCGATTTCTCGCTAAGATTATTAATTATTTTTAAATCTCAAACATATTTTATATTAGGTTTTTCTGTGAATTATAGTTGAATCTTGTTAATTAAATATTAAGGTAGTTTTCATGATTTATTTAACATTCTTAAAAATTAAATATCAATTAAAATGACAAACATAAAAATGGTCACCATTTTAATAACCAATTTAAAAATTACCAGTTAATTATTATGAAATAAGAATTCATTTTGGACTAAACCAAGCAATTAATAAATCTTAACGTTTTATTTACAAATATTCAAAGCCAAACATGCTTCTCTGGCCGCTTCTTGCTTAGCATCAGATCTAGTGCATTTCTCTTTATTTTGATAATACGAATCTTTTACAAAAACTTCATAAACAAAATATTGATTAAATTTATTATTTATCACTGTGTAAATCGGAGGTTTTATTTTTTTACTTGCACAAAATATATCTAAAATTGAAATATAATCAACAAATGGTTCAAATTGTAGTCCGATATTAATATCATTAAAATTTTCCTTAAAATGATCTATGATGTTTCCAACACTATATTCTATCATATCAATTGGTAAAAATGTTTTATCCGTTTTCTGAATACCTCTTGATAGCCTATCTGCTACAAACAACTCATTGCTCGTACGGAAATTCATTTTTTGGAAATGAGTATTAATATTAAAATATCCTAAATTAATAAATAATTTCATAAAAATATTGGTATACAATTTGTCGGGAAAACTACAAATAGAATCTAATTCATAATTCAAAGTCTGCTGATTTTCCGTTTCTAAATAATAATTATGCAACAGCTTATTAACATTAGGAGAAAGATTTAAGAACGTTGCATTATCAGATACTGATTTATTATCATTGTAAATTTGCAAACATTCGACATTATACAAAGAAAATTTTTGGTTATCTAATAATAATTTGACCCATAACAGACCATAAGATATACTAATTAATTCCAGTGCCATAACTGGAATATCAATTTTTAAAATTTTACCTAATTTCTCTGAACAATAAAATTTAGATTTCTCATTGATAGATGCTACACATCCTATTCCATAAATTGGAGATACATCGGTCCACAATTTAACTTTAATATAATTTCTAAATTGCTTCATTTAAAAAATTCAAAAGTAAAAACAAAAATATATTCTATTAATATTTTTTTAAAAATATAAGAATTGTGATAAAAACATGATTTATGTAAATTTTTCATATTTTAAATCAAATTTCTCTATAAATTCTTTAAAATATGTCAGTCTAGTGCCACCAATTAACTTTGACTTAAAAAGAAAAATGAAACATTAATAATACACAAACAAACCTAAGAATATGATGAAAAGTTGACTATTTCAATTAATCAATACTAACTTCACATTAATGTGAAAATCCGGGATAGTTTGATGCTGATAGGTGTTAGGATATACTATTAGTACGTTTAATTTACTGATGGATTTATAATGTGCTCGTACCAGGTTGGGTGGAACCCAAAAACAAAGTTGAGAACTCTCTGAGATTGCTAAACTACGAGTACCTTGGGTTCTTGGTACGGGTAGAAGGCACTTTTTTATCATCTGCTAAAATAGTTTCGCATAATAATTATGTTAGGGTTCGACGAGAAAGGCACAAAAACAAGATGAAAATCAATAAAAACATCAAATTTACAATAATAATTTAAAGAACAAAAACATATTAATTAAAAATCAAAAAAATTAAAAAAGAATATTTTCCCGGGGAAAACTGGTATTGGCGGATGCCGAACAAGTTCAAATATAATAGAAATAAAGTTAATGGGTCCCAAGAAGAAAATAATTACAAAAAACTAAAATTAATTAAAAAATTAATAAGCTAATAGAGAACTTGGGCTAAGTCGGATAACCCGAGCTAATGGGAAATCCAAGCCAGTGGAAAACCTTGAGCAGTGTGAATAGAGCCGGTTGTCAATCTAATTAAGTAGAGGCAATTGAACTAGCCAATGAGTATTTAAATTGGGAAATGCTATCAAAAAAATGAATAAATTGCCCAAACCAATTAAGGTCGGCAAGAGAAAGCCCGGAGGAAAAGTATCAAAAGTAAATTGATGAGGAGATAATGTAATTACGAAATGGATATAATAGCCTATAGGCAAATAAACAGAATTGCCAGTTGGTCGAAGAAAGAAAAGTGATAGTATAGTAAAAGGGAGTAAAAGTGAATTTAAATTTAGTGCTAAACAAATCACATTAAATCTAGCGTGTTAGAAGAAAGATTTATCCCTGCACAAGATTCAGGTTGAAATTGAAAAGTATGTAGAGTAAAGAGTTATTTAAAGTTGTGTAAATGGAGATTGTTTCATTAAAGTATGTAATAAAATAAAAGTGTAATTGTGGTAATTTCGAATAAATACTTTGTGTTGGGTTGTTCGATTTGCTTAATAAAAGGAAACCAAGGAGTCAGACAGTGATACCAACTTGCATCAAATACCCAACAATCACATATTTTGACAGTTTTGCACCATTTAACCATTAATCTATTCGTACACTTACACAAACAGTCCATTTAAAATAACGCGAAAATATTTTCCTATCTGGTTCCCAAAATGAATTTCGTGCTATTTTTGTCTCAATATAACATCAGTTAGTTATTGTTATTTTCAGGAATTTTTGCAAAAAAATCGCTAAATTATGAATTTAAAAATAATTAAAATTTCGATTGATTAAATAATTAATAAATTAATTAATAAAAAATAATAAATTACACAATCCAACCTAGAATCTCCAGATTTGGCTTTTGAAAGTAGCAGTACAAATGTTGGGGTACGAAAGGGGCTAGGTATAGAAAATATAGGAATTCGGATAGAAATATAGAAAGTATATAATTTAATTATTATTGGTAATTAAATATTACAAAATATAGAAATGAATGATAAGTATATATAAATAGTAATTGTATATAAATATAGTAATTTAATATTATTATATATTTAAAAGAAAAACATAAATAGTATTCAAAGTAATTATACATTTTTGGAAAAATATTATTTATTAATATAAATTAGTTGAAATTTGGTATAGGAGTCAGAACAAATTTTAGATTCAAATTAGAGGAACAGACTTCCAGATCAATAAAATTGGAATTAATCTATTTGTGGAATAGAAAATATTAACACATTTTGCTTAATAACCAAATGCTGGTTCAAGCTATAAGAAATTTGATCGAATACTCTAATTGGAAATTATTTAATCGCAGTAGAATTCATTTCTCCCGACTTAATGCAAAATATCAAGTTTAGCAGAAACGAATCGAAAAAATTGGAATAACCTGTTTCATTACAAAATCTGAGAAATTCGTTTTATTTTCTGGAATTCAGTTAAGAGAGAGTTCGGTACGTAATTAATTTAAAATACATTAAAACTTTAAGAGCATAAGTATTCACATTTTAATACTGTATTGCCCCTGGAGTTATATATTTAACCAGTATCAATTATTAGGAAAAAGTATTGTCCAATATCCGGTGCAATACTATAGCGTGTAAATTTAAGGAACTACCCTCAACTTTCTACCGTTCACTTTTGTCGGGCGTTGGTGCATTTTAAGGCCCGCTTTGACACTTGGAAATATACTCTAGGTCTGTTTGTATAACCAATTTTCTGTACTTTAGAAACAACCAGTGATTTAAAGTGTAATTAATTTGTAAGAATTTGATTAAAATAATAAATTTCTGAGCCATATTGTTATTTATTTATTTATAATTCACCTTACACGCCGCATAAAAAATAATTTGGAGTCAGAACATTATCTGTGTTAATCATTTCAAAACTACCACACTAACAAAAATATCAATTTTTCCAAAATGAGCAGGCAATGTACGCGGTAAGTGCAATTTCGAACTTAATGTTGAAATTTATGCTCACTTACAATAATTTTTACTTCAGATTGTAATAAATTTTTCGAAAATTTCGCTATGATGGAGAACTACAAGTGAAATGTATGTAGTTAGGAGTTTGTTTTTATTTATATTTGTATTCATGTATAAAGTATTTTAAGTTTAAAGTATTGTTGAAGTCTCAAATTTAATTGATTGCTCAACCTTCACTGGTGTTTCCTATATAGATAAACAATAACAAATCTGTTTAATAATATCAATTCAATATAAAAAATTACCAAATAACAATCAATTATTTCAGTATAATAACTTGATCGATAATAGTTACCAAAATTTGAAAATAAGTGTTTGCTATGTAGTTGTTTTTTGTTGGTTATATATGTTATGTTATACAAAGGATTTAATGAAATTTTGAAGGCTAAAAGTAATAATAAGTAGTAAGATGAAAATAGAGTACATTGAGACAATTTTTAACGGACACGCTTCTTTTAACAGTAGACTGCAAATCCAAAGCGCATCAGAAAATATCCAGTTCCAAGACCAAAGTCCTTTTTTGGCTGACAACCACCCGCTGTGTGGCATTGTCATCATTGCTTAGCAACTGTTATCAAGTGGTAAACTTACGTTATGTGCAGTTGCCAGGAGAATTAGTTAGGTACTGTGACTCATAATTTTGTACATTTGGTTGTAATCGTGGATTTTAATGTTTGTTTAAAACAATCAAATTATTTAATAATTTTATTTCATTTTTTTCTGTAGCGATTTTCACGAGGATTTTTTCATAATCCTTTTAAATTATTTTTATTTATTTTCGCCCTTAATTTCTGCAGCTTTTCTTATATATCCTTCATAATGTCAATACGAACCATAACTTTCTTAATTAATTTCATTATGAAATCATATTTCATCGCAAAAACTCAACAATTACCTCTAATTATTTTCTTAGTGTATTCTGTAACTCTTATTTCCGAAATTACCATAGAGAAATTTTAGTATAGATTATTCATGAATGTCTGGACAGATTTATCATTTTTCAAACGCCAGACTATTTCATCAAATGTTGAAATTATTTTTAACAATATCAAAATTTTTTATAATTAAATAACGTGTAATTAATAATATTTGTAAACACGCATAGAATTTTTTCAAAATATAAAAATTAAATTAATCCTAACTACAGTAATGTATTTTAACTTAATCTAACTAAATCATTTATTTGATTAAAATTGATGTTCAATATTTATTTTTAAAAATGATTTTGAAAAGACCACCCATAAGAAAACTCAGACATTTAAATAAAAATATCGATATTAATAAAGATAAATTGTTGTTGTTTTAACTATATGATTTCAAAAATCAAATTTAATGAAAATTTAAAATTTTACAGTTATAATTTAATTTGAAATTAAAAATTTAGTCAACTAATTTTAATATATCAATGTCATATATGAAACCTCTGGAGTTCAATGAATGCATTATTGATAGTCCAGCTTTTCGTGAAAAGTTATTACAACACGAAAAAGAAATTGATAGTTCATATAAAGTATTTAAAGAAATCTACAATAGTATAAAAAGTGTCTTTAAAACTTTAGAAGGTGTTGCTTAATTTATAGAAAATGTTATGTTTTATTCTGAATTAATGTTTAGATTGCTCAAATGCATTTAAAGAATTAGCCGAAAATCTTAACAAATATATTCATAAAGAAGATCAAATGTTTAACTAATTCATCACAAGCTGAAACTGAAGACGAGAAAACAATTAAATTAGCAATGTCTATGTACTCAGAAATGATTTCAAACATTGAAATGATGCGCAATGAACATATTTTAGGTGCTACTAAAACTTTAGTATTTAATGATCTTCAAAAATTGAAAGATGATTGCCTTTCTAAGTCAAAGGTTAATTTTCAAAATATATTTAAATCAAACTTTTGAAATAAAATAATAATAATTTTAAAATATTTCAAATTGAAATTTAATTTAATTTTTAAATTTAAATTATTTGACTAATTTTAGCTAGAAACAAAAGAATTTCGAAAAGTAACAGCGAATTATTATGCGAAATTAGAGAAATATGTTGCAATAAAATACAAGCATGACGGAGATTATAAAAATGTAGGTCAATTTTGTTACATTATAAAAATATAATAATTGATATTTGAAATTATTTCCGAAACTGATTTATTGATATTATTAGAAATTTTAAGGGGGATTATGTTTTATAAATATGTTTTAAAATAACTTGATTAATATTNTTGGTGCAATGTCCTGAGGGTACTTCCAATGTAGATTTCATTGCATACATTGCACGTGATGCAATAGACGATGTTTATTCTAAAGCACATATCTTTCGGTGTCTGGCAGTTTTCCATTGTGCAATTGTTTTCTCTATTTATGTTGCCTGTCAGAGCCCTTCTCAGTGTCCAAGATTTATGTGCTATCCGAATTGGAAGACCGGTACGTTTAAGTTCTTTCAGGATCTTGAAGTCGAGTATGTCACTAATAAATGGGATATTCGGATAGAAATATTTCTGATTTTTTTGTGTTAATTCTCTAGATCTTCTTGGGGTAGAATTCATTCTTTCAATGTCCTCACCTTGATATCCGTTTCTGTGTTGGATTTTATTGAAATTTGATTGCTGTTTAAACTTCTCGTTTTCTTCAGTGCATCGATTGGCTATTCTTTGTTTCTCGTTTTTTATGACATGTACTTTCTGTAAGTATGGAAGCGCTGATCTTTGGTGTATAAAAATTTCTTTGCGAACTGGTTTTCTGTAGAGCCCGTATGTTGGAGTATTTGTTTCTATTTTAATTCTCAAATCCAATAAATTGAGGGATCCATCTTCTTCCGGATATTCGATTTCAAACTTAATATCTCGGTGAGTCGCATTGAATGTCTGAAATATTTCCTCCGCTTCTTTTCTGCTTTTGGTCGTGATGAAGATATCATCTACATATCTTGCATAGAAACCGATGGGTTGTATGGTCCTCAGTGTCTGTCGTTCGAGGTTATCCATAAAGATGATTGCTAGCAGTCCTGATATGCTAGAACCCATAGGCAGACCTTTAACTTGTTTATAGATATTTTGCTCAAAGGTAAAATATGTGTTCTCGAGGATAACAGTAAGAAGTTTGGTGATATTCTCGGTATTCATTTCCTTCATTTACAAGTTGCTTTCTCTTAATTTCTTTTCTAAACATTGAATAGCATCTTTTGGTTCGATAGAATCTTGCCATGAGGCAGTCGCTGCTTTGAATATGGTGTGGTATCGTGTCCAATAATAGTTTCAAGATCTTTGCAAGGAGCTAACGTGATACTGTAGGTCTAATTTTTAAAGCAGGATCCTCTTTATGAGTTTTTATTAGGTGGTAGAAGTTGGGAAGATCAGCATTTTTAGTGACGAAGCTCTTGGTTATTCTGTTATTGAGCCCTATTTCTATAGCAATGGCTTACCATACTTTGTTGATCTTAATTTCGATGCTGTTTGGTGACATGCGGCTGACTTCCTTGTATGTTTCAATGTTGCTGAGGTGTTCGTAAGTAGTTTTGCAAAATCCCCTCCCCCTGTCTCTTGGTACGTAAACGTATGGTTTCTTTTTAAGGTATTTTAATATTGCTTGTTCATCTTTCGTTAGGTTTGAGAGATATGGTTTTCTATTTTCCTTCTCAACTATATCCATGATTTTGTGGCAAATCTTTGAAAATGTTGAATCTAATTCCGCATTAGGATTTGGATGATAGAGTTTATCTGTGTTTATATATACTGGGAGCGTTTCTTCGTTATTTTCATGAGCTATTGTATTGTTCCATTTGATTTGGTACGCAATACGACAAAGAGCGGTTTTGAAATTGAAGATGGCTGCTTCAACTATTTCTCTGTTTATACTGAACTTTGGTCCTAGTGAAAGCAATCCTTTTTCACATTCAGAGACAATTTGTGAGGTCGGTTACCAATTCTTTATTTGGTAACCTGAATTTTGGACCCCTTGAAGGTTTTCATAACCCTTTGAAAGTATGACCATAATACTTACATCTCAAATACCTTTTGTTTGATATGTATATTATTAGATTAAAAAAATTTTGAATCTTGGATCCTTCGAGGGCATAATCTTCGAAGTCACCATCAAAAGTCCTTTTGAATGATATATAACAACGGTGGGCAAATGCGGCTCTTAGAGCCGCATGCGGCTCTTCGTTGAGTAAACTGCGGCTCATTGATAATTGAATTTTTGATAATTGAATTTGAAAATTGAATTCGATTTTTTTATTTTGAAATTTTTTCAACTGAATTTTTAAAAAAAAATTTTTTGTTGCAATTGTATTTTCATAAATGTTAAAAATTATGAGATTTAAAATATAAGAATTATTTATTTATATAACTTGTAAGGTTTGAAAAACATTTAAGTTTTGACACCCTTTGAAGGTTACTGACCCACCATAATTATATATATATTATAAGGTTTGAAAAAAATCGAAGGTTTTTGACCCTTTGAAGGTTCAGGACATACCATAATCTTTCATATTCATTTGTGTTAGCGGTGCTCAATACATCTACTGTGGATGGATATGAATTATGTGATGAATTAATGTCAATATTTTGCATGTTTCCAGAATAAAAAACGCCCTTGCAAGTTCTTATATTTTTTAAAATCAAACATTGCTTGGAACTTTTTCCAAACACAGTTATTGTGATCCGCATTTTGTTAACTGTTCCAATCACTGTGGCAACTGGCGAAAGAAGCCTTTCAAAGTTGAAATTAATAAAAACATACCTCAGAGCCTCTATGACACAGAAAAGATTTACTGCGCTAGATATCCTATCTATTGAGAAAGACGTAGCCCAAACATTAGATTAAGGAAATATTATAAGCAATTTTGCAAGTGTTAAAGCAAGGAAGCTATTTTTAATGTAAAAACATACTTCCAGAGACTAGAATAGAAAAAACATTTCAAAGATACATTAAAATTTATAATAAAATTAGGAAAACCAAAAATTCGTCTTATGTCAGTAATTATTTTTAATAGCTTTTTTTCTTTTCTCGGTAATTGAAATTTTTCGGTAATTTAAGTGTTTTACGATTTCCCAACAAATTTATATTAACAAGTGCTGACTGTACTTATTAAAAAATTATAATAAGAAACAATTTATTTGGGGTATAACATAGGTAATGTTTTGAGCCCCTATGCGGTAGTTCATCATTCAATTGTAACGCGTCAGTCGTGAAGAAGTGCGGGGATCAAACTGGTCAGAGGGCGCCAAAATGTATGCTTTGCCTAGGACGCTATTGTGACTATTGGAATTTCCAATACTTTCACGAACTGAGGAACATACAAAACATCATGTTTTCTCTGCACTAAATTTAGAGATCCCAAATAAATTTTTCGAATTTTAAAATTTTTTAATACGAGCATTTTCTTACTTATATATATATAATGTGTGTGTGTCATATTAGTGTAATAAATGTTAGAAGTTTTTGTGCTTATATTTATCATTGTTTAAGACCACTGAACAAAAATGCATATTGTTTTGTTTCAATCAAATTGAAATCTATAAAATAGAACACAAAAATAAATCAACTAATGGTAAAAATAATTTAATTACAAAAGTAATGCTTAGATCAATGGTATTGACACGATTTAAATAAACAAATAAACAATTTATGAATATTGGTTGAAACGAGAAATGTTATGAAATTTAACTTATTATTATTATTGTTTAATTTATAAAAAATTTACTAGAATAATACTGGTCTAAAAAATTTTTTTTGGTCTGGTGTCTAAGATTTTTCAACTGATTTATAGCTATTTGGCAAAGTTGAATCCAAGAATGACACCCATTTTTCTGTATCAGGTCATGTTTTTCTGCTAACTCGATTTTAAAGAAATCACTAGAAAGTCGGAAATCAGACATCTGATATCAACAAGAACTTTGTATTTTTTAACATGTTATATCACAAAATGTACAAAAGCTGATGATTTTCAGCATTATTGTTACAAATTCATGACTTGAACTTGAATTTCTTTTGAAAATTTGGCAGCAGTAATCTGCCATCAATACTGCATCCCAACGCCCCTGATACATTGTATCTATCTGTTTCAGGTCTTGATGGAACCTCTCCCCCTGTTCGTCACTCATTGATCCAAAATTCTCAGGAAACCAACTGAAATGGGAGAACAGGTAGTGCATTTTGATGCTCATGTTGCATCCAAAGTTTCTAAAAGCAGTCAGCATCTTGGTAACAAGCTCTTCATAGTTCCTAGCCTTGTTCTTGCCAAGGAAGTTGTTGACAACCTGAACAAAAGCCTTTCACGCTTTAATCTTCACTGATTTCATTGTTCTCTCAAACTCCGGTTCTCTCAGGAGCTGTCGAATTTGAGGACCGTCAAAAAACCCAGCTTTCAACTTTTCAATATTTAAACATTGAAAAGCTTGGCACATATATGCAAAGCAGTCCACATCCTTGTCCAGAGCTCTGGTGAATTGCTTGATCAAGCCAAGCTTAATATGCAGTGGTGGGAATAAGATCCTGTTGGATCGTTGATGATGTTCTTTGCACGACAGTCAGTAATTCTTCCCGTATAGGCCACTTCTTCTTTATGTAATGTTGTGCTCGATCCCCACTGTCCCACAGAGAAAACATAGGAACTTTGTAAACTCAGACTGTTATCCCAACAAAAAGTTAACCATTTTCAAATCGACACAAATCAGCCACTCATGCTGATTATAACGAATTTTCTCCAGAACATACTTCACCGCTTCATACTTCTCTTTGAATGCAGTTGAGTGTGCGATGGGCACAGAGGCAAACTGGTTTCCATTATGCAATTGAACACATTTCAGTGTTCGCTTACTGCTGTCAATTTTAAAACGTTTTCCGTAGTATTATTTTATTTATTATTGATTATCTTCAAAGTGATTTTCAAAAATTTATAAACAAGGAAGTAAATTGTCTCGATTACCAACTATTCGCACCGTATCTGGAATCTGAAACATCAGAATTTAAAAATACGGAATCCAGAATCGATAGAAAAAACAAATTCTTTATTCTATAGTTTCCATATTAAGAATAACTAAAAATACCTCTGACTATAGTCAAAATTGCACTTTGCACTTTTTTGCACATTTTCTTGCCCTTTAAAATGAATAATTATAATTTTTATGGAGCAAAATATTTGAGTTATTCTGACAATAGTTTGAAAACCAAAAAATACTCACTATATTCATAAATTGCACTTTGTACACATTTTATCGGTACTCAAAATCAATATAAATCATTTTTAAATTTTAATTGTTTTGATTGAAATAAAAAGCTTTCAAAAACAATAGCGAATTTTGTGATTTGTCTGATAGAGTAGAGCAAAATTTTGTACAAAAGCTGGGAGACAACGAAAATCTGCTTTCTGCACCGGTTGTTGTAGGCTTAAAGGCGAATGTTCTTTCGTCGGTAATTTTGAACAAGATGAAATCTTGTTTCTATTTTTTGAAATTTTCTTTTTGTGCAAGTTCTACCATCGCACTTTTCAAAGTTCCTTTTCAATTGATATCGCTGAGATTGATTCTTTATGGTTACTCGTGATTTTAATCATCTTCAACTGTTTTTGAATTCTGCTTTTGTTTTTGCACAGTTGACATAGCTAACAATTTTGTTTCCCTATTATCACACCTATATGCAGTATATGTAATTAGAACTGATCATCTATGTTTCTTGATTCATACACGACTAAATTCTTGATGTATCGTTTTAACTATGTCTCTTCGTTCGCTTTTTGGATTATCTTTAAATATTCGATATCTTTCTAGTCGTAGCTAGTCGTTTTTTTGAGTGTTTATTTATTTATTTACTTTGTTTCAAAATCGCAGGTTTTTGTATCGAAAAGAAATCAAAAATATTTTGCTGTATGCTTCTGAAACTTGGAACCTAATGCATAAACGTTGCTTGCATTTACTAATATTGGCCCATCATTTGACATTGCTCATTATATTTGTTCAACTTTCACAGTAATGTTTAGAATTGATTGTTTTTTTATTTCAGTAATTTCTTTCAAAAACGGTTATTAATTATTAATATTATTAATTATTAATTATTATTAATTATTAGAACCCCTAATAAAATTAAATATATATCAACCAATGTTTCCTCTGTTATTTTTGTCAGACAGGAATTAACACATTGATGGACAACATGAAGGTTGCCATCATTCTTTCGTTACAAATGCTTGACAATAAGTTTTATATGTTTTCAAATGACATTTGACAAAAATATATCATGTATCGACGTTTGGAAACCCATAAATTTTTAATTTTTTATCCACTTTTTAAATTCCAAATAAATGATTAATAGTTACAGAATTATTTGGCCTTAAATTTTTAAATTTGTAAAATCTAGAGATGTATAACTCATGACTAAAAATGAGATCAGTTTGAATATTTTTAAAAAACTTTTTTAGACACTTGACAAATATATATGTAGGGAAAATATTTATATGTTGATTTGATTTAATAAATATTTATAATTATTGTATTTATTAGAAAAATTTTATTATGAATCAGCAATATTTACTGATTCATAGTCAAATTTTAATAATAAATACAATGTCAATTGAAACGAAATCAAAGGTAAAAATTGAAAAAAATTCTTATAATTTATAATTATCACTATATGATTGTAAAGTGTGTTGAATTAATATATTATAATGAATTGCTAAAAATATATAAAACAATATTTCTCCACAAATTTAGAAGTTAGCATAAATAATTAAATATACCTCGCAACAATATAGTTAAAGATAAAATTAATAAATTTGTTTATAAAATCTATAATTTCTATAGTTATTCTATCTTACCTAACGATGACAGGGTCGAACTATATCGTAAAATGAATGTTCGAGTGACGCTTTCTTATAATTTACAAGTTTGTTTATATTTTTTGTGCACGATTTTCAAATCATGCTTTCTAATTTCAAAAGTAAAAATTCTTAAAAATATCATTATCCTCTAATAAAAAACTCTGTTGTCTTCAATTTTCATTTAATTATGAAAAACATTTAAATAATTATTTCGAGCTGACGAATTTTTAAGAACTATGGTAAAAAAATTCACTTTCTAGCGTTAACAGAAAGTAATAGAAATCAATACAAACCAATTTGCAATAAATAAATCAAAAATATCCGTTGAATATTAATTAAATTAATTGGATTGGTGTTTTAATAAGTGAAATTCATTACACATATTTTCAATAAATGTGAAGTCGAAAATATATCAAGAAAATTTACTGTTTCAAATCTGGTTCTTCACTGACTCCTACATTAATCTGTTTGCTGTCGTTTTATCTATTTATTATCAAACTCGCTTAGTATCTCGATTTTCAATTTTTATTCAAAAATATACATTCAATATTCAATTAATTTTCACCCAATTTGTACAACAATTTTCATTAGAAATTAATTGGTTGTATACATTTGTTTCTCAACCTCTGGTACACTCTAAGTATATTTGAAAATTTGCTGCAACATAAAAAGAAATAAACCTCATATGATTGTTGGTCTTACAATTTCACAAAAGAACTTTGAATCCTCCAACCTCATCTGTTATTTTCAATTCTACAAATTTATATTTTGTACAAAATTGAAGAAAGTTGTTTTTTAATTATTTATTAGTATATTGTATTGTAAGGAAGAATGATAAAAATAAATATTACACAATTAATTAAACCAACATATTGTATAATAATATGTCAAAATCGTAGTTTCAAGATCAGAGGTTATTTATGATGTTTGACGGTTGTTGATGAATATTGGTATATATGTGTGTTTTCAGGTATTCTATATCAATAATTAGTAAACCAATAAACTCCACTTTTAGATATTATTCACTGACGAGCTATATACTAGCGTGTTGGAGATTTGTATTTGATAATAAAATGTGTTACAACTATGCATTTTCTTAACATGTATTATAGGTTTTTATGAAGGAATTTTGGGAACTAAAGAAACAGTTCCAATTAATTAATTTTCATTTCTTTTTTAATTTAATCTTGAATAATAATTGAATAAATATTGAATAAAATATGAAGATATTTTGAAGGATTTTTAATAATTATTTTAATGCAAGAGTTTTGTAGTGAAACAAGATGGCATATACAAATTTTGTTTCATTAATGGATGTATTAAAAGTACTTCTGAGGATTGATTTGATATGAAAGTAAAGATAATTGTGAACGGTTGGTTTGAAATTTTGTATCCAGTACTTTTAAGTATTTATAAGTACCATTTAATAAATCTGAAATCTCATAAAAAGACGCTTTGAACAGTGTAATTTGTAGAAAGTTGGGAAATTAAGACTTCCAGGCTGCATTCTTGGAGAGTCTAGGACAATATTTTCCCGGAAAATATCCAACCCAGTAAAAATATTAGAACACCATGCCTCGAATTTTTAAATTTGAATAATGATAGATATTAAATGGAATATTATGCACTAATCTTATGTTTTTATGCATTGAATATTTTTACACAAATGCTTTAAATTAAAAATTTCAATAAATATGAAAATAAACAGTTTTTTGATTTCTACTTGATGAAGGCAGTGAACCTATCGAAATATATTGTCTAAACGAGTGGCGTTTTATAATAGACGTGGAAATAATTTTTAAAGATAAATAATCAGTATAATTTTATTATAATTTTATAAAAAATATGTACTATTTTTACATTAATACGAAAATTCTTCTCACTTTGATCATTTAATTTTGAGTAAATTTAACTTTTTAGTATTCTCAGTTGTATATATTCTAAACGATAATTCTAGGTTTTGTTTGATTAATAAAAGTTTATCTTAATTAAATTGATAAATGAAAATCATTTCAGTTATTATATTTAATTATTACTAATAATAATTGATTATTGACGCTTTTATAAAGATAGAAATGATAATAAATAAACTTATGACGAAATCAAGTCTTTTAAAAACGAATCGAATTTAACTTTCCAATATCGTTTCCCAAAATTCCCTTGATAAATTGTAGGGAATAATTCTATGTCGTCGGAACATTGTGAAGCAGAATTCTAATTGAAAATATGCCATTTAGAATTTTAATCAAACCAAAAAATAAATGCAATAGAATTTATTTATAATTATACACATATTTTCAACCACACTTTAACCTTATACAATTATATTGAAATATATTAATTTGTTTGTTTATATTTGGACAGCATTTTTAATAAATAAAGTTTATATTCCAAAATTTCATGTTATTTAACTTATTAATTATAAAATCTATTTCATTTTAATCTAATCATTTGTCAACAATGATGATTGCATTTTTGACTTCTTTTTTAATTCTTCAAATCATTTAATATCAATTTTTCAAACTACTATTTAAACAATTCTTTTTTTAGATGTTTTTATTGTTTTCGTGCTTGCATGTTTACATTAATCGCATTAGGTGTGGTATTTGTTTTCCTTAGATGGCTGTGTGAATAAATATATTTTGGTATTAATAATAAAACTTATTTATATGAAAACATTCTTTCTTCATTTTTCTTTAAAATTAGCTTTTTAATATAATTTCATATTTATCTACTGGTTTCAACTTCGATCTTTTTTTAATTCAATAATTTCCATGTATATATATATGTTTATAAGACTACAAATCAAAACAATATATAAGATACACAATATTTCAATACAGCCTTTATCAAGTGTGTATTTGCTAAATCAGTAGTTTTCAAAACTTTTTATGTCTATGGCACACTAAATCAATCTGAAATTTTACGTGGTATACATATAGGTAATTATCATTTTTTGGTTTTAATCTGAATAGAACGTTTAATCAATGCAATGTCTAAATTGAGATTTTAGACTTCCACAAAAACAATTTTTCATCAAATGATTTTAACTTCAAAGTTGATATTATAATATTTTCAGCTGGTCCTTAAAAACTTATATTGAGTGAATTTAATTTGTCTAACATGTCAGACAAAAATTGAATCTTCAACAACCAGATTATTTCATGAATATGAAATCACTCGAACTTTGAAGTGCATCAGTTTTAAAACTTGACCTTTAATAACCAAAAAACGATGGGATAGAGCAAACATTTGAAATTAGAATCCGTAGCATCACAGAGCTGGCTGAAAAGTCTTACTTAAAGAGGCCGAGATTTGATGTAATCCAAATCTTGAATGACTTGATTTATAACCGTCTGCAGATCTTGAAGCAAGGACTTTGATATGAGAACTTTGCTATGAATCACGCAGTGAACACCAGTAATATTTAAATTTTTCTGTACAGCGAACGTCACGAATCCTGCTCTTTTGCCTAACATTGATGGGCATCCATCGGTGCAAATTCTTACACAGTGGTCTCAATTTAATTTGAATAAAATAATGTTTTCGTTTACTAATTCAAATAGGTCTTGCCCCATCATCATGTCCTTCAAATCTTTGCAAAAAAAGAACTCATTGACAAATTTTTCCTCTTTGGCGTAGCGACTAAATGCGAGTAGTTGGGCTTTTCCGCTGATGACCGTCGACTCATCAACTTGAAGGCTGCGAAAATTGTCAGATGTTTGAAAGTCCACACGGAGTTGGTTTTGCAAATCTGGCGACAGGTCTTCAATTTTTTTGTGAATCATATTCCTAAATACTCACTTGATAAAGGTTGTGCCGAAATATCATGTGCTTTATATATTGTTTTGATTTATAATCTTACAAACATTAACATGAAAATTATTGAATTTTAATATAGTCTCGAAATAGATGTTTAAATAATTTTGCAAAAAATAAATAATATTAATATAGATTAAATTAAATTAAAGCTTTCAGATCTTATTTATCCACTGTTTTGTGCTCTCTTCATCTATCCATTCTTTAATGTGTGCGCGACCAATAACCCCGGAAGGAATTTTAGCATTATTTGAAAGAGTTTTGCACAAAACAATAGAGAATGACAATGAAATGTTTTTTCATGGCCTAGGTGTTCGTATAAAAACTGATTTATTTCCGATCCAGCTACAGTGCGATTACCAGGAAAATCAAACGCCAACGAAGTTTTGTCCGTGTTTTCAATGTCACATATTTCATAGTTGTGCTTCTTGCGTTGTTTTATTATAAATTTGTGAAATAAACCGACCTTTTCTTCCAAGTATTTTGGCAGTTTCTCTAGAATTTTCTTTAACGCAAACATAAGCCAGACCTGTTCATAAATCTTGATCACCAACCAGATGACGCAACAAATGACGGAGAATCCTTTGCCTTATAACTTTATTCTTTCATCATTTTCAGTTCACGTAGCGTAACAACGTAGCCATTTGGTCGACATTCTAAAATCCACGAATTGAGGTCTTCTTCTAGAACTGGAAACAACACAGTTCCGAAATGACAAGCTTTCTTAGATTTTGGTAAAAACATTTTTCCAAATATGCCGTATTTTTTATTCATTCACAAAATTGTTTTTCGTGAGCATGAAATTCCTTATTAACCACAGAGTTGTTACTAGCCTCTTCTCATTCTATTACCTTTAATTTAAATGCTGCACAATATGCAGCTCTATTACGCTTTAGCGGGCTCATTTTTATAAAAATATATTTTTAATAATAAAAAGACGATTCTAAATGGTGGTATATATATTATAAGAACTTTTTTCAATTTTCACCACTGATTTGGCATTCCATTCCATTGGCATTGTATTTATTAAAAATTTGACTATAAATAAGTTCTCATATAGTTCTCAATGAAATTTTAAAATGTAAATTGATGACAAAAGCAGTAAATCATTTTCATTTCTTATGTCATCTATGAAAATAGTAACCATATATAGTTGATATGGCTGTCTTCATTGCTTTGTTGACATCTATTGGTAAATTCAATAACTTTATTCTAAACAAACAAAAAAAGTACTGATGTTTCGTATTTTGACTGTCGTTAAATGTTATTTACTTTTAAAAGTTTACTGTCGTCCACACATTAGTCGATGTATCATTGTAGGGGTGGAATAGATCTCGGCTAATACGCGATGATATGGGGTAATTACAATTTCTAGTAGTCATACGTTCCATTATTTATTAAATGAAATAAAATTTTAATATTTTATTTTCTGTTACAATTGTGATACCTCTGTTTTTCAATTCTGAAAGAAATGTAAGACTTCCATCGAGTATACTAAAAAACATTTGGAGTTTAAGTTGTTCTTAAAGTTGATTAATATTTTTGTAATGTTTTTTTTTGTTAAACATTATAGCACTGATCGATTTTTATGAATTTAATAAAATAAGTTTCCGGTTCAATTGATCAATTCAAGTTGACGTATAGATTAGACCACCATGCGTGAATTTCACCACTATTACTATGCGTATTTACATCTCTACGTTCCATTTCGTACCCCTGAACATTGTCCTATGATGGGTTTGATTTTGTGATTTTTGTAAAGAAATTATTAGTTTGTTTAAAATTTCAATTAATACTTTAAAATTAAATTTCCTTTACTATATTTCTCGTTGTTTGAATTGACTGAATTAATCTTTTATAGCTCAATTTGGAAGTTGACAGAAGAGGTATCAGATTCCATATAATCTTACAAACAGAATTTTATAATTGAGAAATTTATTCTCATGAATAAGTAAAAGGTTTTCATATTTTAATTGGTTCATCACATAAAAGGTTCTCACATAAAACTGAAAATGATCATGTTACTCGAAAATATTGTATTATTTAGAAAACTGATTTCAAGGTGCAATTTCGGTTTTTAAAATCAATCTTTTCAAATAATATTGGATAAGATAGAAAATAATCAAAATTTAAATTACACAGGGATGACAAGATTTTTCGATGTTAGACTGTATTACCATTATATTTTCTGCTATAAATAAGTAGTCTGCAGAAATCAATGCATGCTTTAAAGGAATATTGCCACATATGGCCCTAAGAGAGAATTATGTGTTACCAGTAGATATAAAACGTGTTCGAATAATCATTGAGGATAAACGCTTCGGTGGCGAAGGATTAATGGATCATGTCCATTATCTGCCACCTACAAGATATATGGGTATTATCTGCCACCTAAATAATATTAGTTTTATTCAATTATTTATATTGTAAGTTCTTATATATAGTCAGAGTTTATCCGACAATATATTTTGTCCCCCTATGGGTACTACTCGCTAGGGCACTGGTCGCAAGGGTATATTAATTAGTTAATTAAGGTACATGTATATTAATTTTATATTCAATGTTATGGGTATTATCTGCCACTTAGGTGGCAGATAATGGACATGATCCGGATTAACCAATATGTGAATTTGGGATATGCAGAAATTATTCGAGGAATCTACTTTGAATAAGGAAGATTTAATGAAACTCAGAAGTGTATACCAGAACAGGCAGGAAAATAAAAAATAAATTGATGAATTAGTTCCAGGTATAACCATAAGCGATCTTGAAAAAGAAAAAAAATTGGCAATGAAATTGGAATTTCCTTTTAAAACTAGAAATTTTATTGTAAGAGAAAATTTCAAAGAGATTTCCGAAATTCTCTTGTTTCATATCAAAAAATATTAAAAGACCTACAAAATTCACCCAGAATAACATATATAAATTCAACTGGATTAATTAATATTGAAGAATCTAATGATGACGACTTTCCGCCCATTAATAAAGAGGACATTTTAGTCCCACCACATTTATTGAGGACATTGACGAGAATTAGTTTTGGAATACATGCTGAAGTTATTGTTTATTATTTTAATTTTGGTCTTTGTAACATTAATCTTAAATTGACAAATTCTTAATTAAAGTTTTTATCCAAATTTCATTTTTCAATCGATATTGTTTTACTATGACATATTTTACATATTACGGTTTTGGTTTCCATGTAACATAGTAGTCAATGTTCAAATTTGTATGACTTCTGAATTTCGTATAACACGATTTCTCTATAACACTGTAAATTCCACCGTGTTATCGAAGGGTTAGCTGTACAGTACTGAGATAAACATTCTGTTACATTTTTCAAATCAGAATAACCCGTTGTTCAAATGCTGATCCACCACCTCATAACAATCGACAAGAACCACAATAAATAGATTTGTCATTTCCCGAATATATTAGATCATTTCAACGTATAAATTCATCATTTTGTAATCTCCGAAACAACACTTTCATTTAAATATCTTGCTACTTTGTCAGCATAAACCTTCTTTGTTGACGAGAAATCTGTAGGGATGTTTTGACTAATGGAATTTTTATTATTACATAAATATGTAATAGTAGAGTTATCACACCGTTGCTATGTAGCACGATCACGACCTTTTTGAATGTTGGTGTGATTTACCGTTTCGCTAGGTATTTCCACAATAGAAATACCACTACTCACCTGTTTTGCAATTATTGTTACTGGTCAGTTAGTTTAGTTGTTTTTCAATGATTTAATCGAGTTTATTTTGCTTTTCTTTTGCTAGTTTTCTATTTTGATAACAGCTGTTTTTACGCCCTTCTATTTAATTTATTCTATCTATATTTTAAAACAATAGCTCTGTAAAATAGACAAACTACTGAAATGTAAAAATCGCTTACCAAAAATAATTAATTACTTTATGAGAATTTAATATCGCGCGCAAAATTCTTACTCGTAGCAGAACACTAATCGTTATGAATAATTTTAATGTATATTAATATGATTATCTTTCAATTCTTAATTTCGATTACAATAAGTTAATTATGATGACAATAATTATAAAATTAATTCGCGTTGTGATAAAAAATAAAAAAAATTATGTTTGATAAAAATTTTCAAAGAAAATAAAAGATCAAGCGTCCTTAGGCTTGCATATTAGCAAAAACGCTCAAGGCTGTACTGTGTTATATTCAATAAAATGTTTTATATTTTTAATCTTACTTCCAACTCATTATCAATGTAAAACTACACAAATATTTCGATGAAAACATTCATTCAATTACAAAGGGATTTAATAATTTTCAAGAATCAATTTAATATACAACGTATAATATAATAATACAATAGGTCGATGCAGAAATATTGGACGATCGGCGGCAATATGCATCACGAGCTCTTGATCACGTCATGACTATTCAACAAACTGAAGAGCAAAAAACTTGTAAATTAGTTCACACAGTAAGTTATATTTATTATAATTATTATTATTAATTACATTTTTAAAATGACATTTTACTTAGATGTGAAAAAAAGTGCCAATTTTGAAATTTATTTTTAAATCAAAACTTGATAAATATGTTGAATTGTTTAAATAGGTAAATAAATTGAATCCCTTGATCGGATGCTATTTTTCCACAATTACTTTCTTTTCACTCCGACAATTTATACTGTTAGGATTCGTTTTAATATTAGACATTAACAAATTCAAAGACGTGAATAATTATATATGATTTAAACAAAGTATTTTCTCAATTCATTTTTGGGGAATTAATTCAAATCCAGATAATATTTCGAACAATTTCAACATTCAATTTCAACATACCACAACATATAAATAATAAAATATTAATGCTATAAATATGAATGGCTTATACATCTTACATATACTATTCATAATAATGTAATTTTATTTAGTATAATCAACAGGTTTTACGTAAACAGGAAATGTAAACAGTATTTCTTATCGGCCACCTCTAGGATGTTTACCCTTTGGTTTTTTTTCAATTTACTTTAATGAGATGAGCAATATATATATTGTTGTTATATAATTATTGTTGTGTGGTAAGTGTTTAATTGCATTCCGATACTGATTGACGAGATTAAGGAATAGCAAGGAATTATGTACCTACCTTTTCTTGAATGACCAATTCAATTGTCGGTGGCGTCAATAGAAATACGCTCATTTTTAATTTTCATATTAACATATTCACTTGATTATCAATTTAATAACAATTAATAATTTTGAAAAGTCTTGATAAATTAACCACTTTAATCAAACAATGTATCTGAGATAACTCTATTGGAAACTAAGCAAATATTTTTATTTCTGCAAATATTGGCATTTGAAATTCCTATCTAGGAAATATGTTTCATTGAAAATTTTGACTATCTTAAATGATTATTTCCATTGGATTTATTGATCAGGGTAAATTGGTGCAGTGCTACCCGGTACAAGATGTGCCGCTGACCGTTTCATGTCATTTATAATCCATTCGACCGTGTCCTCATATGCTTATTGGCGTATTGGTAATTATAGATTTAACAGGATTATTTCTGCACACTCCTTAGCAAATCGCACCGAATTCTCTTGGAGCCATTACAGGAAATAATGTACATATACGATGTTGCTGTTGAGAATGGAATAAAATTCACCAGATACACTTTTGTGCACATTTTTTTATTTATATAAATATAAATACATACAAAAATAGATGAATGTAAAGGCGAAAGATGCGATTATATTAGGCATGATGCAGGTTTGTATGTTTATCGAATTCTTTTCTCTTGTAGAAATGAGATCATTTCCAATAATTTGTTGGGAAATTTTCACTGTGAAATTAGATTGTGTAGTTTTTATTTTTTTTTCATTCAGCTTATTTATTTTAATTAATTGGATTTTATATATATTTTTTAAAAATTTTTTAAGTTTTAAAATAAACTTGTTATGAAAATTTTAAATAATTGTTGTGGCTAATAAAAATGTTGCCTAATAAAAATACCAAAATAATTATAATTGTTTAATATAAATTATAAATCGATTTTAAAGATATAATATTTTTTTGATAATTCTAATGCCTGCAAGAATTCAAATAAATACGGAAGTAGAATACAACTCTTATGTAAACTTTATGGTTAACGGAAATTTACCTGATTTCGATACAAAATCACAACGAAATTTATTTAAAAAAAAGCTACTAGAATGAAGATATTAAATTACAGAATTTTTAATAATTGATTACAATAATCCAAATAAAATTTTATGCGTTGAAGAGGTCCATTTAGCTTCGCATAGGGATCTAAAAGCTATTTATAAAGAATTGCAATGCAGATATTATAATATTAAGCAAGAAGACGTAAAACGTGTGCTTGATAGATGTAGTATCTGTTCCAGAAGGATAGTAGAAACTACCTCATCATCCATAACACCAATTATAATAATAAATAAAATGGATCATTTTCAGATGGACATGACTGGATTTTTTTTTGGTATTTATTTTTATACATATTTTATTTTTTGATTTATTTTTATACATATTTTATTTTTTGATTTGTTTTTATACCTATTTTAAAAAATAATAATTATTTTGGTATTTTTATAAGGAACAACACAAATTTTAAATAATATCATCAATTATTATAAAGATTAATGAATAATTTTGATAAATGAGATAGTATAATTGATGGTCCAACATTAATTTGGAAAATTGCCGTTTATTTATTTGATATTTCTATCAGTCAGGCAGTGGTTAAATTTTTCTGAAATCAAATATTTACAAAAATCATATCTCTTGTAATCAATGGTCACAAGTCGAGACTCAACTTTTAATTAAAATATATGATCAAAATAATAAATTGTTTAACTTTGTAAATGAATTCAGTTAAAAAAAATATATAGTTAAAAGCGATTCATGAAAAGAAAAGTCACGTAGAAAATTGAAAATTAAATTAATAATAAATTTTCTGGAATTAATGTTGACCTATAGTTTGTTGACAGTTCACTGATTAAATGATTGGTTGAAATTGGGAGATATTTCCACCGCTTTACATTTCATATTGGATTTAAATAATCACATTTCTCGAATTTTTCTTTCTTACATTTTTAAAAAATTTGACAGATTTAAACAAACAAAGATAAACAGTGGAAACAAAATCATTAGAATGAATTTATCGCTTTAAAATGGCATAATTCATGAACAGGTGTAAATTAAATTCTATGCAAGAATTATTATTATTTTATTGAAACCAAATAAAATATATCCTTGTAATTTGTTATAAGACTTTGATGATCTCTTGCATATGGAGTTTTGACTTTAGTTGAATAAAATGCATATTTTTTAAAAAGGTTAGGGAACACTCATGTACAAAATTATATTCTCTTTAAATTCTTCCAGCTTTTTCTGTATTTTTATTTGGTTTATCAATTGCTTTTAAAATAAACCATTTAGGTCTTTAAGTTAGATCTTAGAAATGCATGGATTTCTTTTTTTCCAACTGATGCAACGATTGACAGGAGTAATGTCCTTACTCTCACATGAATCCCAAATTGTATGTGATAAACTCAGATTCTTGTGTAAAAGACATCCACTGTAAAAGAAACCAAAAACAATGCAAATAATAACTAATAATGTGAAAATCATTATGGGCTTGCTACTGACAAGTTTTAATAAGTTCTTGAAATTATGTTTACATTAACGAACGCAGTAATAAATGAAACTTTATTATTTTTATTTTGTATAATTCATGAAGAACTTAAAGTACAATGAGTGGACAAATGTGATTAGTTAATTCCATGGAGATCATTTGTTGCAAAATCATAGATTTTACAGAAATATTGTGTGAGAGGCAGCGCCAAGCTGACAAGTTATCTCTACACAGATACAGGATGAGTCGGTTAATTCTCGTTTCTGAAAACCGTGATCAATATTCTTTGGGAAAGTTCTATTTTTTAAATGATATCCATTTTTAAATTATTTACTTATCTTCAATAAATTCATATAATAGCAGTTGTGTAATTCGTGGATAAGACTGATTACAATTTTGAACTTTGTAGATTATAAATGTGTCCTACGAACGAGGATTTTGTTTATTTGCCTATATTATAGTATCAACGATGTCCAATTTTTATTCAATTTTCATTTGATTTTATTCAGCTTAGCTTACTAATACAAATGCTCAATACCTACCATCACCAGGCATGGGATCATTTTGGGGATCAGAAGAAAAAGGTTGATCAAATAAACTGTGCACTATTTCGAGTAAAGATCTTGAAATATTTAAATGCAATAAATTGCTATAATTAAAGGCAGAAGAAAGTTACAATACTATTGCTGAAAATTCTGAAGCTTTGAAACAACAAAAACTAAGTTTACCACTTGAACAAATTCAGTCGAATTCAGACGAAGGAAGTGCAAAAAGAGAAGGATATCTTTTTGTTTTTACAAAGAGTAAATATATTGATTATTATAACAATAATTGTTTATTGTTATTTTTATTTTTATTATTAATCAAAAAAAAATAAAAAAAATAAAATAAAAAAAGTCAACTCATAATAACACAGTATAATTCCTTTATATCCGAAATCTCGTGGTTTCAAATCAGTTTCAAATTCATAATTTTTTTTCAAAATTCTAAAAGCCCTTAAAATTTCAAGTTTTAGCACTGTAAACACAACTTCGATTTGCTAGTGACAGAGAGTGTGGCACCAAAACTTAATAAAACTCATTGTCATGGACAATGAGCCTATTTTTCAAGTTTTAGCTCGATCGAATGATTAAAAGTGGGTTAATTAACCCTCGCAAGATTTGCGTGCCACATTTATTCAACGCCGTCGAAGTTAATATAAAACAGTGAATGTAGTGAATGCAGTAGATAGGTTTGCTTCTTTAATTGTGATTCCCAAAGTGCAACATCAACATTTTTCACATTATCAGTCACATCAATGATAATTTTACGTCAGGTGTTTCCCAATTAGACAAAATCTTTTTCAATTTTCCGACTGTTAAATTCTGTATAGCTTAGCAAAAACTCTTCCGTCGCTAGAAGGTACAATGAACCGCAATTGAAATAGTTGACCATTTATCAATAGTGAATGACAGTCTTTTAACTTTTCCTATTTCACAACGCATTTCATTCCGAAGGTCGACACTTGTATGACGAAATAGAGCTTTGATTGTTTTTCTTGGATATTTCCAGCAAAATGATTTAAATTTTAAATAAACCCCATAGTATATTTTTCATAACGAGTTAAATACACTTTAATTCAGAATTGTATTTGTATTTGTATTGTAATTGTATTGCATGTGCTTACATAGTTCATAGAAAAGAAAGAAGAAAACAATACTGTAAAATACCTGCAATCAGAAGATTAAAAATATCAAATTGCTTTTTCCCGACAACTGCAATAGGAGTAAATGAAAAAAAATCTGAATAACCGTTAATATTCATTTGACCTCCAGTTGGAGACTCAAATAGGAAATATTGAATTTCAAAGAATAAATTTTTTAACTGAAGAAATAAATTTGTATTTTTCCTTAAAAAAATATACGTATTTTATTCAACTATAAAAATCCTATTTATAAATTATTTCATTTCATTTCTAAATTCATATGTAGCAAATATACAATCCAAATTGGTTACAAGAAATGTACTGATAAAGAATAAATTCCGAATTCGCCTTATAATTTTCGTCCAATATTTATTTATTATTCGATCAAATGACAAAAAGTTCGCGTAAAATTACAATAAATAGAACATGAGGTTGAATAAATCAAATTTGTAAAATTAATTAAATAAATCATCATCCAATGATTCGCATCGCTGTCACATGGACATTTTCACAAGGATCATGTCGCCAAGTTTTTCGATAGAAAACTTTAAACAAATTATTTTCATAATTAAAATCTCTTATCGTTTTCACTGTTGATCATTTTACATTTTCTGCCAGCTGCATTTTTTTTATATTTCAGCTTTTACTCCGCAAATTCTTTATATTTTCACTTACCCGATTTTCTAACCAATAGTTTTATAGGACAACAAAATCCATAAAAAAATTTATTTAATCATTTTTATAAGGATTCTATTACTTTTAAATTTGTAAATCAGTAAAATTAAAAATTTTCAAATTATGATTTTCTTTCTCTTCTGTTTAAATAATAAATTTTCGAATTTAGCATAATGTTCCTCGTATATACACTGAACTTTTTTTACACGAATTCGAAGTTACAGTTCAAAAAAGTTTTCCTTTTTTGAAAAATCTATTTGATTTAACACGATTTCAAAGTCATTGGCTAACATTTGGGAAATGTATCGTGAATAATTTTTTTAAATTCATCCATACATCGAACGTGCCCTAAATTTCGAACGAGATATGAAGAATTATTTGGCTGGGTATCAAGAGTTGTATGAAAATCTTAAAAAACCAAAAGTTCAACTGTTTATAACAGATTTTTTAACAAAAAATTCAGCAGCGCAAGACCTTTCGAACAGTAGTTCCGCAGTTCAAGACAGTATTACCGGATGAAAAATCTCTATTAAAGAGCTTGACAGGTGTGGATATCTCCAGTGATGATTGCGACTTTAGTCCAGTTCGTCACAAACAATTGGGCTTATTATCAAAGGTGACGACTAATTATGTAACAAAATATTGTTAATTGAAATTATAAATAAAGATTTTATAAATAAATAAATAAATTATAAAAACGTCAGTGACATAGTTTTTGATAAAAAATTGTTAATTAAAAATTGTCACTCTTTGATGTTTTTATCCCCAATTAATTAATTTATTTATAAAATCTTTATTTATTATTTTAATTCATATTTTTATCACTGGCCGAAACAATTATGTACCGTAATTATCAAAATTTAGTACGCGTCCAAGTATAATACGCACCATTAAAAATTAACAATGTAAGATAAATATAAGTAACTCAATTATAATTATTACAAAGGTTTGAATTTGATCAATATTTCAATCAATATTCAAATATATTCCAATTTCGGTAAAATTTTCTATTTTTTATTCCCATATTATATCTTCAAAACGCTGCAATTACACGACTGGTTTTAAATTGAAAGTGGTTGAAATAGTTGAACGTATTGGAAATAAAGGAGCATCTCGAGAATATGGCATAAATTATATTAATGGTATCTAATGAAAAAACTTTCTTTGAATATGTAGGATAACTGTAATAATACCTATTTGAAATAATTTAATTAAAAGCTTGAAGAGTATGAAACAGTAAATATATCTAAAACAGCGATATATTTACTGATTCATAGTCTTCAAGCATTTTAACAAATATAACAAATTTTAACAAATTTGTATACCTTATTATTATGTAATGTATGTCTGAATGTCAAAGACCTAATATTGTATTATTGATGCATGTGCGTATCTTGCTCAAGATTCTTACAACACAATTACTTCCTCCTAATATTTGAATTTATTAACTTTAATTATAACAATCTCATATCCCACATTTGTTTACATGTGTAATTAATAATTTATGGCAAATTTAATAGATCCGATTCCCATTTTATAAAATTCCTCACCTGATATCGTATATTGGCAAAGTTTGAAAGGAAAATTAATTTTATTTAAATTAAATTTATTAGAATAATTTTTGATTTTCTTTTAAGACTGAAAAATTGTTTAGTCAATAATAATACAATGTTTATTTAATTAATAAAAATTAAAAAAAATTTCAAAGAAAATTTGTTTAATATTTTTTATAGTTACTTATATAAAAAATAAAATTAAAGATTTTACTATAATTTATTTGATTATGTAAATTCTGTATGTTGATGAAAGGGTTATGACATCTTGTTTAGGAAAGAATCACACTATTCATCAGTGTTTATCGGACTTAGTAGTTTAGTTTTTGAAATTCTAGATAAATATTTTACGCTATGTTTATTTTTTTGGGGTTTGAATACAGTAGGCCACATTGAAATCACTCACGGTCTATTAGTTCGAATATTAATTTACCAGAATTATTCATTTTTATTTGTATACACATATTATTTTGTTATTAATAGTATTAGTAAATTAGATTAAAAATTTTAAAAACAGTCTCCGTAAAACCATACGTAGCACTGTGCATAATATTCGACTTTGTATGAACAATCATAGGCAATAGCATGCAGGCTAAAGAGAGGTTGAGAGGGCAGTTCATCCTGGGCGATGCAGGCGAGAACAAACATGGGCATTCACGGCCTTCACAATTGCAGGATTTCATAATTATTTTTAACATATTTTTATTAATAACAAAGGCAAGACACCGAATCTATCACATGAGAGTACTTTGTGCAAATACATTCACAAAGATTAAAAAGAAGAGTTCAAACAAAAAAACATACTCAAAATTGGCAAAGTAGCTGCTTGTCTATCTAGTTGGCAATCCAAATGCACTAGAGTGCTACAAAACAGTTAATTAAAAGTACTGGTAATTTTTCGTGTTACTTAAATAAAACTTTATCTTTATTAACCCTTTCCTATCTTCTTTATTTTATGTGTCCCACCCGTTCCAATCCTAATAAAATTCCATCATCCAGACATACAGACAGCTTATCGCTCTATAAACAGTTGGTCATAATATAATCGACAGTGCATGTGAAATAAACTATTCAAAGAAAATGTCATTTTTTTACAGACAGAGGATAGAATGGTTAATTTTTTTTGTCATATTTTTATAGACACAGGATAGGAAAGGGTTAAGACAATGTTATTTGACTATAATATACACACTACATAAACATCAATGAAAATGACCTGAAATGACAGTCATGTGTAAATTATCCTAATTTATTGGCGTATTTTCAAGTGCTGCACATTAATATCTCAATACATTTTTCAATTAATTTTACTAATGGCATAATTGATTTTTCAGAAGCTGTAGTGTCAGATATTTGGATCAGGAATTTCTGTGTTTATGAAAAAAATACTAAGAAGCTCACCTTAACCCCATATAATCAAACAAATTCGGTTTCTGGTTCTAAATTAGTAAATTAGAAAACAATCTGTTGCTACTTTTTATTGATTTATTATTTCCCAGCAAAGTGAAGAAGTTTTTCTTTTGAGTTGTGAAAGAAAAAAATCAAATACGATTGACCGTCGATTTTGTTTCGATATAAAAGTTGCGTCACGGTTTGAATAGATTTGATAATTTTGTATTTTTTTTATTTATTGACTTTCACTGACAGTTCTACGCCGATAATTCTACAAGCTTTATCGACTGAAGATCTGAAACAATGGCTTGATATCATGGATGGGAAAGAACCAGTTTACCTCACATCAAATAATTTGGGAAAACTTCAAGAAATAGAAAGTAATTATTTTTCATTATTTTATATTTAATTAAATAAACATGGCAATGATTTAATTATAATCTCTCTACATGTATTTAATGTAATGCCTCATACATTGAGAATTCCCCTCATTTATGTACTCTAGCTCGTGAACATTGTTTAACGAAAGACACACAATAAGGGCTGTATGAGTAAAATATGCATGTCTGATTTTAAAATATTAAAATTTTTTAATAATTATTAGAAACATGTAAATTGTGAAGCTTTGTTGATAAAATCATTGAATCTAAAAATTAATGTACAAAATGTTCTGATTGTTATTGTTTTAAATGTATTAAATTATTAAGTTAAATAATTTAAAATTTCAATTTTTCAAAATTTATAGATTGTTAAAATTAAAAATATATTAAAATAAAATTATAATAAAATATTTTAAAATCTTTAAATATATTTAGCATAAAATGAAAATTAATTGATTATTTAAAATCAATTAAAAAAAATTGTTTATAAAATTTATAGTTTTTTCTATTCTACCTGACGATGACAGGAAAACTGTCAAAATATATCATAAAACGAATATTTGAGTGATGCTTTCTGATAATAACATTTTATTTTATTTAACTATTAATTAAACTCCAATTTTTAGTTCATTAAGATAAAACTTTGTAATTTAATCTTGGCTCAAATCATATGACAATAAGGTAATTAAATAAAACTAAAAGTCG
>CAUHTR010007264.1:0-63196 GCA_959609185.1 Schmidtea polychroa | reverse complement strand
TAAATAAAACTAAAAGTCGTATAATTGTAAGATTTTACCTATTTGTATTCTTGGAGCATTATATTTTATTTAAAAGTGGTATCGATTACTAACACAGACTAAAATGTTTAAAATCCTACATACAAAAGTATATTTAAACAAATTTATTAGGATGTACTGTAATTGTTCGTAGCGCGTTTAGTCTCAGAACTAAATTTGGAGAAAAATGTGTTACGGTAAGTAAGAGTTTTGTCTATTATTTAAAACATTTATATTAAGGCATAACTGAACATTTAATACTAGGCACTAAGAAAATAGTTCTTTCCCTTTAGTTTATTTTAATATCGATTAGCTAATTAATAAGGGACCAATAAACGCCGTGTAATTTAATTAGCCTAACACAAAAATCTGTAATGGAAGATGAAAATTATTAACGAGTTTATTGATATTTTTCATTTAATATAAAATAATTATAATTTCGTCATTTTACTATAAAAAATTGTCCAATAATCTTGTCTTTCTATTATCTATTTGATATCCATACTATTTTAAAGAAGATATTTCTCGATATTCCTAATATTAGTACTTTCCATTTATTTTATATTCTTATTTTTATTTACCCTACAAAAACATAAAGAAATTTTAGGCTCTTAATTAATTTTGAAAAGAATTTAAACAAATTCAAACAAATACTACATATTAAAAATATAATGAAAAATACACATACAGCAAGACCCTGCTTAACACTGGTCCTTTTAGTGTTGTTTCGGTTTAACTCGGTTTTATTGGAATAGTGGAATTAGCGAAAAAGACAGGTTTAGATCAGTGGTGGCCAACCCAAATCAATCGAAGGGCCAAATTTTCGGAAAAATACTATCACGGGTCACAATAAATTCATTTAAATAAATGTAACTCGTTTTTACGATTCAAGTAAACTTAGAATCAATTTTTAAAATTAAAAACATGCTTAATTCGAATATGAATTCTAAAAGACAATTATTGATTTGATGTTTAAAATTGTGTCCGGGCCACATCAAAACGCTTCGCGGGCCACCGGTTGGCCATGGCTGGTTTACATGAAGTAAATGTGCACGATCTCAAAGAATTATTGCAAGAAACAGCAGAGAGTCTTTTTAATGATGGGATCAAAGAATTAGTGGACCAAGAAGAACACAAAAATATTGAAAGTAGCGATTCCGAGGAAAAGCAAAAACAACTTTCTACGGCATTTCTAAAAACCAGTTTAGCCACTATAATAGAAATTATAGACCAATTTATTGAAAATGACACATATTTTGATAAGAGATCAAGGCAAACCACTTATCGACTTCTTACAGAGCCAAAAAAACACAAATGACATTAGTTATCTTGATAAAAAGGCAGAAATTGGAAATTCAGAAGAATCTGAATGATCTCAAACATAAATGGTGACTTAGAATTTTATATATTTTTATATATCTGAACAATTTTTTAATTTGCTACCCATTTTCCCCTAACATCATCATTGTCCTCGTTAAACGCTGTTTCGTATAACGCACTGCTTTGATGGAACGTATACATTTACATTATATACATATACATATACATTACTCAAAAAATATATATGCACTTAATGAGGAATATTAATAAATTTCCGAATGTTTATGAGATATTTAAAATTAATACAGTTCTAATGAAAATTACTTTATTTTGTGAAATATATATATATATATATATATATATATATATATATATATATATATATATATATATAAATAAACTGCATGATATAAAGCATTTATAAAATAAAATTAAATAATTAAAAACAAAACGTAATGCGAACTTAGGCAATAAAAATATAGAAGTTAATAACAACACACTTCATTTGTTTATTATAAGAATTTTAACTTAGAGAAAAATTAACATGAAACCTGTAAAAATTTATTCTATAATGTAATAGATTTTAAAACAGGGAGCTGTACAAAGTGGTGATCTGCAGTCTTCACATAATTATCTTGATTCCTTTCGGATACCCTTTTTGATAACATAGTACACATCGTTTTGTAGGCTTTTGTTTAGTCGTCGGCAGAATAAATGATGGAAAATGTGCTTCTACTAAACGAGAAGGTCTCGTGGTTTTATATCTTCTTAACTTCACTTCCTGTCTTTCTGCATATTTGTCTGTAATAGCTTCTGCAAGATTACTCAAATCCACATTGGTATAAAAATTGTCAATGTATAAATAATAACCCTTTCCCAACAGTGGATGAGTTAATTCCAATAGAATTCTTGATGATATATGTTTATCAGGCTAAACTCATTCACCATAAATTATCCTCGCACCTGTATATAAAAAGAAATTATATACATATTCAGTTTCACTTTCACATAAAGCAAGCATCTTTATTCCAAATCTTTTTCTTTTGGAAGGTATTTATTGTTTCCAAAAGAGTCGCCCATTCCGCACAATAAGTGACTCCTCAACACTAATATTTTTCCAGGTATCTATAACGACATAAACTTCTTCCTCAAATAATCCAAAATTAGTTGTATCGTATATAATTTTCAATTTGAAATGTCGTAAAACTTTTCATTAAAACTCTTCAAAATTTTTGTATTAATAATACGTCTTTCTGTTATAATTCTAAAAAAAATTGCATTTCGATGCTCTCACGTTTGGTAAAATATAATCTATTTTCAGGTTTTGAATTAATGCACTGAATTAGAAATTTGGTTTGGCTTGCTTCGCTTTAAATTTGGCTATAGAGTAGTGTTATCATCTTCTAAAAATCTTTGTGCATAGCGATTAGTTTCACTTACAATTAAATTTATAAGCTAACCGGTAAAAAGGCCTCGAAAATGTCAATTATATATTCTTTCGTAAGAGTAGACAATTGTACTCCTGAATATCCAGTAAATGGGAAAGTGGTCGTGGAATACCATTTTATGGCCAAGGGACTTCGGGTACTGTTTCATATATTGGAGTAACCACATTGCTTTCTTCGTCGTCTTCACTATCATCTTGCAAACTGCTATCGGGTTCTTCTGTTAAACTCCATGTACTCTCGCTTTCGTCGCTCTCATAACTACTGCTCTCAGACAAAATGTTTATTTTAACTCCACTTCTTTTCGCCATATTCTGTAAATTTTTCTCACCAAAAATATTTTTATTAATGTTATTACTATTCTGAATAATGTTATTAATTATTAAAACCAACTTACGAGTAAAAAATATTTAGAAAATATAACGAACAATATGCACTGAACAAACAAAATCTGTGTAACATCTACGATCGCTTGACACACACACTGACATCAAGTACGAACAAGTCGGTTACCGAGATGAATTCTTCCTACATCTAACGTAAACAATGCCGCAAGCAGGCATATTTGTAATTGAGTTTTGCTAAAATTTTCACAATGCGGATATATCTGTCATATCCATTTAAGGGGTTAACAACAAGTATAGGCAGTAAACTAAATTCGATGCCAATCTTTTTGGTTTTCTTTTTACCAAAAAAAAGTTGAAAAGAAAATTCAAAAAATAGACATCATATATGCACTTGATATAAAATATAATGAGGGAGGAATAACAATTATATATAGTTTTTTAATAAATACAATGTCAATTGAAAAGAAATCAGTAGTGAAAATTGATAAAAGTTCTTATAATAATAATAATAATAATAATAATAATAATAATAATAATAATAATAATAATAATAATAATAATAATAATAATAATAATAATAATAATAATAATAATAATACAATAAAGTGATAATTTAAGCCTTTTGCTGCGAATAATGTATCTAATGAAAAAATTTCGACTATAAGATAGTCCTTGTAGTCTTATAGCAAAAAACTTTCTTTAAATACATTATTCGCTGTAAAAGGCTTAAGTTATATCTTAATTGTTGTAAATAATAAATGCTGCTACCAAGAAATTATCACTTACTAATAATAATTATATTTTCTATGATTATATATATATATATATAATCATATAATAACTCGTCGTATTTGATTTTTTAAAAAATATTTAAACTTGTTTAAATTATTATGTCTATTATGTCTCGTGGAAGAATATCAAGTAAATGTATAAGGAATAATAAGGAATAAAATAATAAGGAAAAAAAGAAATATTAAAAGAAATAACATTTTAATTTCGTATTGGATTGAACAGGACCTATTTTTGGATGAAAATGTTTCAATTGATAATACTGAGAAAATGGCTTGAAACAGTGTAATAATTTCCTGGTTAATAATTTGCTAGTCTGACAATAAACCTGAAGGACATAAACCGGAAACAGCTAATCTTCGACGGAAATTATTTTCCGATTTCAATGTCGAGTGCTTAATTAAACCTAGAAAGCACAGCTGATTATGTCATAGATCACTAAAAGCGTTAAAATAATAAAAATATCCAACCAATTTATATTTTTTATCACAAGCATAAATGAAAATTCCAGTTTTTCCGAGACTAAATAACGAATTAAAAGTTTTATGTCAAATATTTTTCAAGCTTAAGCAAAGGCAAATATTTAATGTTACACAGCTCTCGAGATTATGAAAACAAATTTCTTTATACTCGCCGTGTAACAATATGACAACCAAGGCGATTTTGTTAGCAGTTTGTTGGATAATCTATATAAGGAAAATGAATAATGTAATAATATACATATTGTAAAATGAATGGAAATTATGTATTTGTAATTGGAGGAGATTCCCTATGAACTATGTCATTCTTTGCTCGAAATATTGGACGAGATTCTTTTGATTAAATCAGAGGAAATTATTGCATTGAATATCTGCTAATTATGATACACAATCTTAATTTATATTTTGCAGTTTTACACATGTTAATAAAGTTTTTTTTCCGTTTGCAATTATTGAAACCGATTCGAGTTGATTTGTTAATATTTCCAGTAGCATTTTCATTAATAATCATTAAAACTAACACGCTATTTTCAAATATATATTTATTATAAAATCCGAATATTTAAACAATATATCAATTTAGATATCGTCACTTTTCCAATGTCTTATGATTGCCAGATTTTAATTGAACATGTCTTTTGATATTAAGCCACAATTATTTTCTACAGAAACTTTTCTAAATTAATAATAGAATATAATATTTAAATATCTGACATTAAGGTTTAATTTTATAAAAAAACATTATTTACTATTCATAAAAGAAACAAATTGTTTGCTATTATTATGCTATCGATATTTTCCAGTGTAAAACTCATTACGGTGCGGTAGTTTCGGCTGCTGCTTATGAATAATAAAATAAAGCATTAGTCATAGTTAATTTGATCATTCGTTATTAATTTTAGAATGGAACTACACAAATAACACTAATAATTAAAGAAATTTACTTCGGTCTATGATATTTTTACTTTTGTAATTGGTGCATATCATTTTTATTAAATTATTAGCTTTCTTTTGACATGTAATTGTTATTTAAGAACAATTTATTTCTTGTGAAATATTATGAAGAAGAATCTTTTTTCGTAACAAAAAATATCTAGCTCGAGGGTTCATCATTTTGAAGCAATGAATGAGAGATATTTGCATTTATCGCATATTTCTTTCTAAATAAAAAATAACCAACAACAATATGAAATCGTTTCAATATCATAAGCAACTTCATCAGATATTTGTGCTCTCGGAATAGGAGACGTTTTTGAAAGATTACTATAAAGATTACTTCGGTTGATTTGATATCTCAAATCAAAATTAAATTTGTTCAAGACGCGTAGAAATCTCTTAATCGAACGATAAGGATTATTCTTTATAATTAGGACTTATTTATGAATTAGTTTCACTTATTGGATTTACTGCCGTCTAACAGCTAAAGCTTTTTATTTTAGAGGAGTCATGAAAAAATATTATTTTAACTATATTCTGTGTAAGTTCTAATTTGAATTTGAACAAAATAAATTCATTATTTCATAATCAAGAGCATCCGGATCATGTTCTTTAATGTTAACATTTCTGAATTACTTATTGTAAGATTGTGTAAAATTAAATTATTCGAATTTAAATTAATTAAGTGGTTATATCATATATAGTTGATGAATTGATGAATTACTTTAAATTATTTTATGTCAAAATCATTACAGACTCGCGCAGGACCTAAAAAATAAATATATAATCAAATTGTATGTATTTCATTAAAGTAAATAAAAGTTGTGGTAATGTAAAAATAAAGCACTCAATTGTATCTTTAAATTCGTATTGAAAAGGTTTCCAGTGGTCCACATATTTTGTCACCCGATGTCTGGTATTCTTCACGGCCTTGACTATGCCCAATAATAAATAAGCTTTAATTTGTGCAAAATTTGTTTTACATGTTTATTTGATTTCGTTACTCTAAATAACAAATTGACAAAATTCAGTATTATCAATAAGGGTGTGACTTAAGGTAACTGATATTCTGTATTATTTCGAGTTTACAACTACTGCAATTCATAATTTGATTATATTAGTTTTGTATTATCACGTTTTTTTTATAACCCGAATAAAACCTCTGTATTACATCTAGATAAGTTTCATTTAAAGCATAAGAATTTATCTCTGTATATGAGTTCGAGAGCATGCCCGATTGAGCGGAAACAGTAAAACTATTAAACATAATTGGACATGCAAGTTGAAAATAGACATTTCCAATTTTATAGTAATTCTAAGGATTTCGAAAACTTTTAGGAACGTATTAATTGTGAGGCTTTGATGAAAAAATCATTTAGCCCTAGTTCAACATACAAAATGATATGATCACGGTATTTTGAGTGTGAAATTAGTTTTATTGGATTTCGCTCATATAATTATATAATTATTAATTATGTATAGTAGCACCTCACAGGAGAGGCATAATTGGGATCGGACGCTAGCACCTAAGTTAATTAAGGTTTTTTTGTGACTCACGAGTGTTTGCAAGCAAAACTATGTACTAATAAAAGCAATTAATAAAATTAATAGTATTATATATTTAAGAGTATTTATAATGATCTCATATTTCCATGAAATCAAAGCTCAAACCTTAAATTTACTTGTAAAATAATCTTACTTCAGAGCCATTTCACAAAAAGGCCGTATTAACATAAATTTCAGAAAATTTATAAATCACCTATATTATAGAAGTTGTTATCCAATCGAACCAGGTGTAGTGAGTGTCTAAAAGATGTAAGGATGCCGTTATTGCGAAACGGCCGTTAAACGTGTGCCCATTATTACGAAGTACTTCTGTATAATGGTTTAATTGAAATTGTTTAGTGCCTGATGATTACAGTCGAACGGTCGAGATATATTGCAAAAATGAAAAAATGAAAATGCGCCAAATTATAGAAACAAAATACATCTTTTTTTATATATTTTTTAAAACTTTATCTAAACTAACTTTACTGTTCAACGCTAATTTCTAAATCTCAACAGCAATTTTTAAATCTCTTAACACCTCAAACCAGTTTGAAACCTCAATTGTCTTACAGTGGTTGTGCGACGTTACATTTGGTCATACATATCTTATATATTTTGCAGTCTATTTTATCTTAAAGTGTTTTCATACTAACAAAACAATATATTTTTGAAAATCTGTGCGAAGTTACACTTTGTCAAACGTATCTTATATATTTTGCAGTCTATTTTAGCTAAAGGTGTTTCCATACTAATAAAATATTAATATATTAATGAAAAACTTTCAAAAATTTAGTCAATAATGTTTACTGCCCTACATAATGTCATTTAGCCATATTTTTCAAACTTTACTATCTATACGATGGAGGTGCCCTTATGTATGACTGCTTCAGGCGCCATATTTTTTGAGGACGGCTTTGCTTTGATTTATATGAAAAAATTGCTATTATTATTTATTAAAATTGATATTATATTCTTGATTTGTCATTATTTCAGCAATACTCAATGAAAAGGGCCTTCGATTTCTTTCCATGTGCTTCAGTTCGATCGAAAAGCGGGGTAAATTTTTTTCTATATTCGAAAAGCACCTTTTTACTTTTATTGATTATTTAAATGCAAGTGCAACCAATTTTATCAGTATAAATATTTTTCAGGAGATCTTTTTCTGTGAAATATTTATTGATTTATTATTCCATCCAGTCGATATATTCTATGTTGCACATAATCAATCAATTAATCATTTTAAAAATCCATCATTTGTTTTGAAATTTATTATTATAAGAATTTTTCTCAAATTTCACCACTGGTTTTTTTTTCAATTGACATTTATTAAAATGCTTGACTAAGAATCAGTAAATATATCGATGTTTTTGATATTCACGAATTTTCAGCTTTTTAATAAATTGACAATTAATTTCAAATAAAAGTGATACCTGTGTTCCTCTGTTTTGAGTAATACTTGATTAATCTTCAATGCTTTTCAATTTCAATTTTTACGTACTACATTGTAAATTTTATTTTACCCATCTATCAGTAAATTTAAAAAAGCATTTAGCAGCCTATTCTTAACACAATATTTCCAAAAGAAGTAGCGAGGAAGAGGCTTAATGCTGTAAAACCAGTTGCCTTACACTTGAAGTCCTTGAGATTTACTTTGAACGAAATTGATTCAAGAACCCTTCCTGTTGATGTACAAGAACAAATTTCAGTTTTTGAAAAATATTTGTTAAAATTTAAATGCATTTAAATGTCGACAGTTTCGGTGAAAATTTTAATGTTGCTAGACTAAACAAATCTTGTCAAAGCAACACTTGATATAGAGCCTAATTAAAATATTAGAAGAAATTAGAAAGCTTGGACGTTAGCTCTACTTGAATAAAAAAATGCAAATGACTAATCTTTTTGAAACATGGAAATTCAATGAAATTGATCTAGCGAATATTGCTTTCAAGGGAAGCTTATTAGAAGGAAAATATAAAAATAAAATAAGTGATGAAATTGTAAAAGAACTGATACTTCTAAAGCGTATTCACAAATCAGACTTTAAACTAAGCGCTTAACCGACAGAATTGCTTAAAGAATTAAGTAATACTGTTTTTATTTTTTTACATATTTTCCTATCAAATTTTGAATGGCTTTACAAAAATGATCTGCTCCGGTCTTAGCTATACCTCGTGCATCGCGCTAGATACGTTCTCAGAAAAGACCGCGTAGAAGAAAATCGCGTTGTAAGAGATATAAACTGTATAGGAAATATGTAGAGGCTGGTTCCAAATAAGAAGCAGTGTGTTAATAATTTAATCTTACTGATATTCACTGTAAAATAAAAATAATTTTTGTGATTCGTCTTGTTTTATGACTAAAAACAAACTAAAATGTACATCACAAACGATCGAAAACGATAAAGTCTCGTAAAGTAAATTAGTTTGCTGAATTGGGGATTCCTGTTACGATGTATAAAAATCGCGTTTTAAGAAAAAAAAATCGCGTTACAACAAAAATTTCCGAAAAATTAGCGAAAACGCGTTACAAGAGTGACACGTTATAGAAAGTTAATGGTAACAATAAATAAATATTTCTCTTGATTATTAAGTTTATAATTTTTATTTTTTCTTGGCATTAAAATAATAGCAATTGTTTAAACAAAAATTTATTTTTTAATTAAAAAAACAATATTACCAGGTTTTATTAATAATCGGGAAAATTCTCTTCATTTTATTCTAATGTTAAATAATAATAAAAATATTTTAAATTAAAAATAATGTTGTGCTTTTCTAAGGAAGACAGTAAGATTCTTGTAGGATTCTATAAATAAGACATCTTGAAAAATTATTTTCCAATTATTCACTGGGATTTGTGAATTTGTATTACTGTGAATTTCATTGATTACAGACTTTTGTGTAACAATAACCCGATCAATAAATCTATTTCCCATTGTCAAATAATGATTAATTTCAAGTTCTTCACTACGATATCAATTAATTTATTTCATCAAATCTTTCATTTACAGATTGATTTGTTTTTCAATTAGTAATAATAATAATATTAATAATAATTATATTATAAGAACTTTTTTCAAATTTCACCACTGATTTCTTTTCAATTTATAAAAAGGCTTGACTATAAATCAGTAAATATATCGATGTTTTTGATCCAATTGGATCAAATTCACTTGAAAAAGGCAGTACCGAAAATTCGTGAATATCAAAAATATCGATATATTTACTGATTCACAGTGAAGCTTTTTAATAAATACAATAATAATAATAATAATAATAATAATAATAATAATAATAATAATAATAATAATAATAATAATAATAATAATAATAATAATAATAATAATAATAATAATAATAATAATAATAATAATAATAATAATAATAATAATAATAATAATAATAATAATAATAATAATAATAATAATAATAATAATAATAAATTTCCTCAGGATTAGAAAATCAAGGACTTTATCGAACATCTGGACGTGTGGGATATACGGATAAAATCATGAAAAAAATAGCTGGTATGTTTTGTTCCTAATGTGAGCATTTGGTAACATAATATTTGACAATTATAGAGGATCTTAAAAGTTCCAATGATGGGGACGTTATGTCTGAAAAGGAGTTGGAAAATCTCGAGATCAATGTTCTCTGTTCAATAGTTAAATTGTATATTAAATACCTTCGAGAACCAATGGCAACATTTGAACTCTATGATAAATTTATATCTGCAGGCAGTTAGTTAATAAATAATAATAATAATAATGATAATAATAATATTTATAATAATAATAATAATAATAATAATAATAATAATAATAATAATAATAATAATAATAGTAATAATAATAATAATAATAATAATAATAATAATAATAATAATAATAATAATAATAATAATAATAATAATAATAATAATAATAATAATAATAATCATAATAATAATAATAATAATAATAATAATAATAATAATAATAATAATAATAATAATAATAATAATAATAATAATAATAATAATAATACAAAGTGATGATTTCTTGGTAGCAGCATTTATTATTTAAAACAATAAAATGATAATTTAAGCCTTTTGCTGCAAATAATGTATAATAATTCGGATTATAAATCATTTGACAATATTGGAAACTGTTGTATAAGTTGACTTTTTATAGTGTTGACTGATTTTGGAATTAGTTCTCAAAGGATCTTTCCTTAATTAGAATAAATCATTAACTTTGGAAAAGATTGTTCCTTAATATGTCATATCTATTTTTTCAAATTTCTTTTCTTTATATTAAGAACATTCAAACAAACTATTATTTGCAAGAGCTTATTCATAATATATATATATATATATATACAAGATGCTCCAGCTCTAATTCTTTTCTTGGAAATGTAGGAAATCCAGTAATATTGTTAAAGATCCAAGCACGTTTTAGTTTTACTTTATTTGCGTTTTGTATTTTGGCGAAGGATCATTATTTACATCATTCATTCATCATATATAAAATATATAAATACAATTTCAATTTCTTTTCAGAATTACAGAATTATGAAGATAAAGTTAATGCTGTGAACAAAATAATAAAAGATCTTCCAAGAGAAAATTTCAAACTTTTCTCAATCTTGTTCCATCATTTGAAAATGTTTGTGTTGTCATAATTTGTTGATTTTTCTAAGCTCTAATAAATACAGAATTTCGGAATTTTCTGAAAAAAATCTCATGACAGCACCTAATCTTGGGGTTTGCTTTAGCCCTACGATTTTCCGACCGGAACAAGTTACAGCATCTTTGACGGCAATCAGAGAATCTAAATTTGCTGGAGATGTCATTACAATTCTTATAGAAAAATGTGATGACTATTTTCCGCTGCCAGCTGATTCATTTATCCGACCGACTCGACTCATTACGTCAAAATCTATGTACATGAATCGAGTTAAAGCTGGAGATCAGATGTTGAATTCAGAGTTCACTAAGTCGCAATTAGGTATTTGTTATTATATTCGAATATTTTTGTGGATGAAAATTGATCTCCAGAGATTCCGAATCCCAATGAAATTTCTAACAACACCAGTGGTAATAACATCTCTCCAAAGTAAGCCTCAATTTTAAAAATATACTATTTTTTAATTTTTAAAATTTTCCATATAATATGAATAGATAGAACTTTCCAGTTGATTCACGTTTACAGAATTTCATTGAATATTAAAAATAACTATTTTCTAAATATAATGTAAAATTGGAAAGTAAGTTTCTACTGGAAAGAAAATGAAAATGAAAATTTTTAAAATAAATTTTATTAAAATAAATTTAATCGATAATCTAGGATGTATAATTTGTTATGGTTTTCTTCCATCTTTTTGCGAAGGATTGGGTTATCCTTGCTAACAGTTATGGGGTTATACAAAATAAATGAAATACAAAATTTCAAATTAATTAAAAAAGTCAAAAAAGTAAAAACCAATATTTTTCGGGGGGTGAGTGGTTTGGTAACCCGTGATAAATGAGATTTTGAGGATGTATAAAATAAATTTTAACTAATTTTAAGGTCTGGACACAAAAAAACAATTAATTAATTGCGTTTTAACGCAATCATGGAATATCCAACTGAATGTCAGCTTAATGGGCAAATAAATCTTAATAAATTGTTACAAGTATCGGTAATCGGTCAATAAATCATTCGCTCGATTCCAATTGAGGATTAGGAGGGAAAGGAATGGGGGATAGTATAAAAAAAGAATAGTATTTTTGACTCAAGAAAAAGTGAAAAATTGAATTGAATTAAAAGAGAAACTAGAGATGCTAGTGATAAATAGTAAAAGGGTGATATTCACTGAAAGGTCTACTCAATCAAAACCAAGTGTTAAATTATCAAGTTTATTCGGGTTTTTTTTTAAATAAAGTTATTTTGTTGGGATTCAAGTCTTAATTACTTATCCTTTGAACACGAGGAGCCAGATCAAGAACTAACAAAATTGAAGAAATCTCATATGGTGACTTCAAATTAGACCTTTTCTTTAAAGATTTTCTTTTACAAAAGAATATATTATCAGATGGAATGATATCAGGATTTTAACGAGGCCAAAAAAGAAATTTATTGGAAATTATTTATCCTGATATCGGTGTGATGTTTGGTCTGATCGTTCTTGTTGATTGATCTGGCGTGAATTTTAGGGTACTCGAACATAATCGATGTCGTTGTTCACAATAGACCGAAATTAATTGCATCCTCGACTACCCTTTGACCCATTACCAATGGACGCATTTATTCATATTCTGAATGAAACATGTTTGATCTGATTTTATTTAAGTTTGGATAAATATTTTTTAACTTCAAGTCTCGTGATCGACATTTATTAATAAACTTCAATGGTTATCAAGTGTGCAAGTGCAAGTGCAAGTGCAAGTGCAATGTATAATGTTTAATGTGCTGTTTTCGAATTTCAATTCCAATATAAACCGTTCATATTAATCATGACTTACTGATGGTATTTGCTGAAGGTGGCTTGTAAACTTCTGTTCATTATTAATACTTGTATATCAAGCACAATTTTATTCATCTCAGAACTCACATTATATTATTATAAGATTAGAATTTAATATTTTGTGCCTGATATATTTGCATTAGAGTGCAAATGTTAATTCGAATCTCATAAATTATGGAATCTATTTGTCTATTATATATTAGTTTCTTGGTCAGACCATCATCTAATGAATGGTTTCCAGCCATGGTACGGTTTTTATTCATTTCTTTATGAAAATATAGTTCCATCTACTTAAACATGAGGGGCCTTTATTTATTTTTATCCTAAAAATAGCACAAGTGATCATAATATTTATTTCATAATTTTCTACAAACAACATTGACGCAGTTTGTTGAAATATATAAATAACGAAATATCCCGAAGCTTTTGGATTCTAATGATTAGATAATGTTTGAGCTTGAATTATGTAATTCAATTTCTCTTGTTAGGTATTCTGTAATGTGATAGCAGCAGTATTAATGGTGTTTCTAGTTGTTGAATTACGCTGTTACATAAGTCCGTTCGGTTCTTTTTATTATTTATTCAATGAAATACACATTCTGAAAACCATTGAATAACAGATACATTATTAGGAGGTTCATCCTGTAAAACATTAAAATCAGTTTTTGTTTCCATAAATTTTATTTCAGTAAATATCAATATCAAATTATATCTTCTTTAAACTTTCTTATTTAAACAAATTTTCTACGAAGATATTTTTAATTAAAATATCTTCTTATTATTTTTTAAAAATTAATCTAAAATTTAATTTTTAAAATTTTCACTTTAAAAATTTCTTCATCATAAAACTTCCCCCTTCTTAAGAAATTTTTAAGTTTTTCCACATTTCTTTCAATCCTTTTTCCATCTTCATTTCTTAAGATGTATCGTCTGTCATGCACTTTCTCTATCACTTTGTACGGACCTTCATACCTGTCCTGGCCTTTGTGGCGTGTTTCTACTTTTACTAATACTTCTTCTACATTGAATTTTCTCCTTGTTTGTTCTTCTAGTTCTTCCTTTATCGGTATTTCTTTGGACCCGTACCATTTTTCCCTGCTAATCTTTTTTCCAAAAACTATCTCTGCCGGGCTTTTCCCTGTCGTTTTTTGTTTGGTTGCATTTAAAGTGAATTCGACTTCTGGTAATATCTCTGCCCAATCCGTCTTCTTTCTATCCTGTAAAGTAGCATTTATCAAATCCCGTATTGTCCTGAATTGTCTTTCTATCTGACCGTTTGTTTGGTGATGGTATGGACTCGAAAAACATAATTTAATATCTAGCATCTTTGTGAATTCTCTCATCATTCCTGATTCAAACGCCTTTCCGCAATCAACTCTTATCTCCTTTGGGCATCCAAATCTTAAAATCCACTTTTCTAAAATCGTTTTCTTTATTGTTTCTTCGTCTTGTTTTGTTATCGCTATCAAGACTTGATACTTACTATACTGATCTATTATGCCCACATATATCCACGAATATAATTTCGAACATTTCCTTCGAATCTTGTTTTTTTACTGGTTCTTTCGTTGTTATTGTTAAAGCCTTGGTTTTTTGACAAATCTCACAACTTCGAACAATTTCCTGAATCTGACTCCACAGGTGTTTTCCAACATATCTATCTTTCATATAATCGGCTATCTTCTCGACTCCAGCATGACACAATAGTCTATGTATTTCCTTTATTGTTTCTTGTAACTCATTTTCAGGTATCATCGTTTTCTTTCGTACTTCTTCTACAATTCCATGTTGGATGTTGCTTCTTCCTTCTTCTCTGATCGAGTCTAGTAATCTGGTTTTTATCTTTCCTTTCTTAGCTTCTTCGTGGACCATTTGACATTGAACACACGTGTCACATTTAGTTCTCGACACCATGACTGCATTTTGGTGATTAATACCCTTTCTGTATTCTACTCTTATATCTAAACTGCTCAAATAATTGATCAATGTTTGGAATTGTGAAGTAATCGGCTTCTTGGTTGTCATCATAAACGTGATTGCCTTGTGGTCTGTTCTGAGCGTGAATCTTCTTCCGTAGAGATAGTGCTTAAAATGAATGCAAAAATAATATACCGCCAATAGTTCCTTTCTTGTAATACAATATCCTTTCTCGTGGCTCGTCATCGAGTGTGATCCATACGCAATTACTCTTTCCTTTCCATCTTTATCTCTTTGTGAAAGTACTGCTCCAATGGTATCGAAACTAGCGTCGGTATCTAAAATGAACTCCTTTTTCAGATCCGGAAAACATAAGATTGGCGCCGTCGTGAGTGCTAATTTCAATCCCTCAAACACGCTATTCGTTCCTTCACTCCATTCTAATTTTTTGTTACTTGGTCCGCTACATAATTGTTCTAACATCCTTGCCTTCTTTGCATAATCACTGATGAATCTTCTATAATAATTGCAAATACCTAAAAAGCTTCGGAGTTTCTTTACGCAATTAGGCTTCCCAAAGTTCTGTATGGCCTGAATTTTAGATGGATCTGTCTGTACTCCTTCCTTGCTGATTATGTGTCCTAAGAATCTGATTTCTTCCTTTATTATTTGGCATTTTTCTGGATTAATCCTTAGGCCTGCTTCCTCAATCGCCTTTAACACTTCTCCGAGTATTGTATAGTGTTTCTCTTTACTGCTTGAATAAATCAAGATGTCGTCCAAATACACCATTGCTCCCTTTATTTTGCCTAATAATTTTGTCATCATTTCTTGGAACGTACCTGGTGCTGCTGCAATTCCAAACGGCATTCTGTTGAAACAATATTGTCCGTTCTTTGTTGAGAAAGCTGTTTTCTCCTGTGATTCTTCTTCTAGTTCCACTTGGTAATATGCATTACCTAGATCGATTGAGCTGAAAAAGACGGATCCTCCTAACAAATCCAACATCTCGTCTATGTTTGGCATTGGAAATGCCTGCCTCTCTGTTACCGCGTTCAGCTGTCTAAAGTCCAAGCATAGTCTAATATCCTTTTTCTCTTTTTTCCATACACATATTAGCAGTGTATTCCATGGAGAGTTACATTTCCGTATAATTCCATTTTCGTACAAATTTTGTATTGCTTCTTCAATCTTTGATTCCAAATTTAGTGGTTGGCGATATGGTTTTATGTTTATCGGCTCACCTCTTGTAACTATCTTGTGTTTTACCAAAAGTGTGCGACCCACATCCCATTTATCTGCCATAAACACGTTTCCACTGTTTGTTATAATTTCCTTTAATTTGCTATCTTCATTGATCTTTAACTGTTCCAACGCTCGTATCAATCGTTCTTCATCCTTTATTTTTCTGCCAAATTTTGCTTCAATGTTACAAATATAGTTCTTGTCTTTTTCACTAGCCTCGATATCTTTAATTTTTAACAGTCTAAATCCAAATGTTTCTTGTAATTCGATTCCTCCAATCACATCTGGTGTCACTTTCTCCGCCACAATGAATATAACTTCCTTCGAAACATTTCCAATGGTTACTTGCACCTTCGTTTTTCCTATTGTCTCGATCGTACTCTCGTTTGCGCATCGTAACTTATCGTCACTTTTCGTCAATTGTTGTTCTCGTAGCTTGTTAAAACAGTTCACACTCATTACATTGATTCTTGCAACAGTGTCTAATAAACATTCGAAACTTTCCCCATTCATCCTTACTGTTATACTAGGCCTTCCTTGCATTTTGTTATACAAAATTTCAACAACCTGCTCCGTTTCAATGGTTCCAATTCTTTCCACTTCCTCTTCAAACATTTCTCTCTTTAGGAACCTGTATACTTTCTCGCTTACCCTTCCAACATTCTCCCACTTTTCTGCCCCTTGAGGATATCCCATCAAATTTTCTGTTAGAATATGGCTCCAACCAACTCCTCTACTGGTGGAGCCCTGTTGTTTGGGTACGTCTTCCTAAAATTATCTTCATTTGTCTCTACACACGATTCCATTTCTTCTTCTTCCTCGATACCATTTATCCGACTGTATCTGTTTCCCGTGAATCTTTGTCTCTCCGTCGCTCTCCCGTACCTCATCTTTGTATGACACTCCTCGGATCTATGACCATTTCTGCTACATCTTTCACAACGTATTTCCTGACACAATCTTCTTATATGACCTTCTTTCCACACCCAAAACATCTTGGAGCTTTTTTATCTGGACAGTTTCTACTTATATGTCCGCTTCTATGACATGTCCAGCATTCTATTTTACCTTTTATTGGACAATCAATTTTCGTGTGTCCTATTTTGTGGCATAACCAGCATTCTGGCATTTCTCTTCGGATACTTTCTTCTCTCTGTTCTTTCTTCTTGTATTGTACTCTTCTCTGTGGTTCCTGATAGACCACTCTGGCGTAACTTTTCATACTGTTTATCTGATCTCTTTGCTTGTCTACTTTGTCCATCAGAATTAGTGTTTCCTTTATTTCTTCTGTGCTTTTTATCTTCTGTAGTATCACTTCTTTCTCAACTTCTTTATTCTCCGCACATACTATTAACATCCTTGCTGTTAATGTCTCTTTGGTAAATTCTTTATTTTCAAACAACCTATCAACAAGGTCCTCGACCTTTTTAAAATACGTTTCTATTTCTTCACCCTTCCGCTTGTAATTCAACAAGTTTTGTAGATCCTTTAAAACATCTCTTTCGCGATCGAATGCCAATCGCAACCTAGCCTGGAATCCTTCGGCTTTTTTCAGTGTTTTGGCATACACTTCCAGGAGATCCTCATCAATCATGCAAGATGTTAATCTTTCCTGATCTTTCTTCTGCGTGATTCCCTTTGCGTCGAAATAAATTTCGCATCTTTTAATGAACTTTTCCAAGTCGTCACCTTGGCAGAATACCTTTGGTAGCAATCTTTCGGTGATTGCGTCAGTGTTTACCGCTGCCACCATATTAGGAGGTTCATCCTGTAAAACATTAAACTCAGTTTTTGTTTCCATAAATTTTATTTCAGTAAATATCAGAATCAAATTATATCTTCTTCAAACTTTCTTATTTAAACAAATTTTCTACGAAGATATTTTTAATTAAAATATCTTCTTATTATTTTTTAAAAATTAATCTAAAATTTAATTTTTAAAATTTTCACTTTAAAAATTTCTTCATCATAAAACTTCCTCATATACATTATCCATTATTTTCTATCACTTTGACCCAACGTCCACGCAATATCTTAATGTCATATCTTAGAAAGTAAGTTTCGCATTTGATCTCGAATAATATCAAGGTAAATTTTGATATCCATTCAAGGAGTATTGTAGAGAATGAAACAGTGTCTGAGGCATATGGATGGAATTTTCGATGAAAAATTGATAGTTTAATTATTAGGTAACAGCCCATAATATATTTTTTGGGTGGAGACTAATCTTAGACAATATCTGGGAGCACTGTCTAAATATTTTATATTAATTATATTTTTCTTAAAGAAAGTTAAGAAACTATTGTTTTTACTGACCAACATTCCTACCAGTTCCTATGTTGGCAAATACAATTACACTGACTATCCGTTTGTGATGTAATAATAAATGTCATTGTACTTTGATTTGGCTTTCCGGCTATAATCAAACACTGCAGCAATTTTTACTTATCTTATATATAATTGTGAATGCATGAATGGATGTTTGTTACAATTTCTAAATACGGACATTTTTAAATTGAATCCAATATAAAAATCCTTATAAATCGTTATTATTACAAAAAATCACTTTGCCCCATTTAAATTCTTAGGTTAAATCTGTTCATTTCAGATCGATAACCATTAAAAAAATCCAGTAATGTAGTATTTTATTTTTTTGTCTAATCGTTCAACAAATACCTTTATTGCATTACATAAACATTAAGCAACATGCCTTGCAATGTATAAAACTGTATCTGTCTATCTGTTCACTATTATAATCTATAAATATAAAAAAATTGTTCTTTATTATCATTTATATCGAGGATCCCGCTTATAGCAACAGACATGTCCTTTGACTTCAGAAGGCTCTAATTACCAGTTCGTCTAGCTTTTTTCATGCACATAAAGCCCAGGGACAGTCTCTGAAAGTGGTAGGAATTAACCGGGAGGAGCCCTGTTTTTCACATGGTCAACTTTATGTTGCTTGCTCCAGAGTTGGCTCAGCAAAAAACTTCTACATCTTTGCACCACATGGAAAAACAAAAATCACTTGATTGAAACTTTGATTAATATAATCATTTTAAATTATTAATATTTTGAGTTTTTTTTTAAAGTTTCACATGCTAATATATGTTTACGATGTATAATTACTTTTGAAAATGCAAGGTCCATTTAATAAAATATATCAATTTTCTATACGACTTATGTGCCCGAGCAATGCCGGGTAGCCCAATTAATCTTATAAAATCACTATAAAAATTAGTTTAAATTTCAAAACCCAATTCAGTGCAAAGATTATTTTTAAAAATTGAAAAATCAATATTTACAAATAAATGTAAAGTTTAATTGTAATCTATGGAACCCAATTGTATTGAAATATTTTCATTATTGGTCATATTTCATTTAGATCTCTAAATTAGTTAGCTTTAGATGTAATATGGGATTTTATCATAATTACTTTGCCTTATCCGCAGTATAGAGCGGAAATACAGGTAACCCTCCTACAACGCGGTAGATAGGTTCCTAAAATATACCGCTTTATAGGAAATCGCGTTATAGGTTTTAAATCTCAAAATTGATTTTTATATGGTATATACAAGTAACCCTCCTACATCGCGGTAGATAGGTTCCTAAAAAATGCCGCGTTGTAGGAAAATTTCCGCATTTTAGGAATCGCGTTGTAACGAAACCGCGTTATAGAAGTACCGCTTTGTAGGAGGGTTACCTGTATTACTTTACAGTACCCGTATGGTTTGTGGCATAAACGTATTGTAGCACCTGTTAATATACGTTCAAACATATTGGAACTGGAAAGTCCAGTCAGTAATTAAATTAAATTAATTTAATTTTTTATTTTTCTTGCTCAATTAAAAATTAAGCTAAGATTCATTATATAGCCAATATTTATTTAGGAAAAACTATTTCTCTTTATTTTGTTTTTGTCATTATACGCCTCTTTCATTGATATAAATAATCACTGGTCTGTCAACAATTCGTCTAAATAATTAATCCTTTATCCCTATTTCATTCTCAGAGCTACTCCTAAACGGTCTCGTACCGAACACAAATCCTCAGATCCCACAGGAATCTTACGTCCCAATACAATCAAATCACCAATTATACCTCCAAGACCAGATGTTTCAAAGATTGCAGCGGCTTCTCCTACACCTTCCCCGAAACTGAGTCCTATACAAAGATTTCCTCGTAAATTTGATCCCCAAAAATTACAGCAATTTGAAAATAACAATCGACAAAAGTAAATGCTTACAAATTTATATATTTTTTAATTTAACGCACTTCTGCTACCATAGATCTTTTAAAAGGGCAAAAACTCTGTATCTTTATGTGGCGGAAAATGAGTTTCAGTTGTCGTTTGACCCTAATAAAATTGTCACAAATGGTAATATATATGTATAATATTTATATATATAGAGAGCTATGTCATTGCATGGTATGTTACAAAGTTGCATGGATATACTGTTGAGGATTTATGAAAATTTTTACATTTTCACTGATCTTTATTTTGAAATTTAAATTATGGACAAATTCTTTTATAATATATACATGAAAGGATGGATTACGGAGTGTAGATTACGAGTATGCTTGAAAACATTTATATACAGTTATATACAGTCAAGGTTGTCTAATCCAAATTGTTGGCCGTTATAAATTTTTATTAGAATTAGACAAACAAATAAACAAAATTTTCTCAATAAAAATAGAGAGTATGGGTTTATATAAAAAATAGACATATATCATAGGGCATATTTTTGATGGCCTGTGCTTTGTAAAGTTTTCAATTATTGGTATTTACTAAGTAAAGCATAAATTCAAATAGCGGGTTATACACGAGTGAGAGTAGATCAATTTTTATAATATCGTATCATATTTATTAAAATATGAGGTAATTTTTTATTGTTTAATAATTTTCTTTTCTACCTTCAATCATTAAATTTTTTTAAATAATTCTCTTTAAAAATTAGCTATGATTTAAATACGGTTTGAAAAGATTAAAAAGTTGATTTCTTCTCCAAAGCGCAATGATTTCGGTTGTTTATTTTTGGATTGGTAGAAATAAACAAACTTTTATTTTTAGGAAATTCTTTTATTGATCACGGATATAGACGGATTGGATGATTTTATGCCATTCATATACCGATTAATTTCTAAAATAAATATAGAGAAATTTCAAAAAAACATAATGTGCGCATGGTTTTTAAGATTTAATTTTAACATTTAAATTCAAATGAACATTTAGAGGTGCTAAAACATCAGGTTCAAAAGATAACGTCATAATTCCAAGTATTTATTTAATGAAATATTGTATAATTTTCAAACAAATTTTCAGCCTTGAATATTTTCAAAATAATTTATTAAAATTTTCGATATTTAAAATGTATTTATTTAAAAACTATTTTCTATAAAATTTATTAAAAAGAGAGCTTGAAGACTATAAATCAGTAATATATCCATGGTTTTTGATACTCACGAATCTTTGGCACTGCCTTTTTAAAATACTTATTTATTTAAAATTTATCTTTAATAAAATCTCTTTAATTTAAAAATTATTTTAAAACTTATTTTAAATGTCCATTAATTATCATTTAAAATTATCTTAATAAATTATTGAAATATTCAATTCTCAGCTGAAAACACTTCACAAGTGGTATTACGCAAATATATTTGAATCGTAAAATGTTCGTATTGGTATATGAATGGTGTTAAGATATTTATAACCATTGTAGGAACATAAGACTAATTGGTAAAATATATTGAGCGAATTCCACATCTTTGTACAAAGTTTATTTTGCATTTTGGAGATGTTGCTTCAATCAAAAATCAGTAGGTTTAAGATCTGGGCTGTATTATGGTGCAACTGCATAAATCCACATCTTGCTACAGCTTCATGTGTTCGATAAGGCATGTGAATTATTGCGTTTGAACAAATGAAGACCCTAATTTCGGGGCTTGCTTCATATAGCTCTGATGTCACTGATCAAGGTAGCGTAGTACTCTGAGTTGAGGTTGCCGTTTGAAAAATCGACCATGTAGACTACTTTAACATTTTAAAATATACTGAATCACTCATTTGCGATTTGAAGTATCTGAACGAAACACTTCTTGAGTCTTCTCTCTAGGTAATACACACTATTTAAATTTTCATCTAGAGTGGGATATGAAGAGCCTCAAAGGTATCTCATCGTCTGTCACAATATTTACCAGAAAGCATGGGCCAATTTGATCCGATAGGAAAAGGTTGTTTTTACAAACAACTTTTCGTCTATCCATAATTTCGTGAGACTAACTTTCTACGCAATTTTCTTATTTCAAATTGTTCCAACATAAGCTGAATTGTTCTCGTGCCAACATTTCGTTTTAGAAACAACTCCATTTTTGTGATTTTCCTATTCTTAGACAATTTCCTCATTTTTGCAATGTTTTCTTTTTCAATACCTAGTCTTTTATTTTACCACGAAATTTTAATCTTTTTCGGAATGAATATGAACGAAATATCATTAAATAAACTTTATGAGAATAATAATTAAAAAAAAATTTAATAATTTAATTTAAATTTAAAAATTTAATAATAATTAAAAAAAATTTATATATTAATTTCAGTAACTTTACGATCAGTACCCTTGCAACATGTTGAATGTGAGCAGTACCCTTGTGAGCAATATCCATAGGGGGTCATAACATCCTGTCAGATAAACTCCGAGTATATATAATAAAACCAATTAACTCCATCAAATTTATTATTGAATCAGTGAAATTATCACAAATTTTGAAAAAAAAATCTTATTCTAAAATGGGGAACAGGGGGGAAAGGCTGTGGGGGGGGAATGTCCAAAGGGGAAATATCTTAGACTCATTAAAACAAGGTGATCCAGGAAATCTTAGCTGGGTTTTAATTTTGGAGCCACAAATTGCTTCTAATGAATAAACCCAATCTGTGAATATATAAGCGGGCTTAATCATTATTAATATCTCAAAAGGTTTCACCAAATATTTTCCTTAATTTTCTAAAATTTAAAAACCCATTTTAAATTATTTGCTGTAACCGGCGAACGCCTTGAGAACCAAAAGCTATTTTATTATATAATGAAATTAATCTATTTTCGGTAGAGCCAATTCTTCGGTTGTTTTTTATTGTATTAGGAATAGGCTGATTACCATTTGTAAATAATAATTCATTTGCGAACGCCTATACTGTGACTTCTGCCGAATACTTAGCGTACGGATTCAATGTCAATAAATTCACTGTAATTCTATTGAAAATAAATAAATATATCCATACATTTGTCCTAATGTCATTTCGCACAATCTATTTGTACAAATTCACATTTTTCACATTTTCTTTAACTTGGTGGAATATTAGACATCGAGAATATTATTCATTGTTATATATTCAGAATAATTACAGTTGATTTCTTATTCTTTACCAATTTTCCTCTAGTGAGCTTTCATAGTGTTCGAAAAGTCGATGACACTTTCAAGAAACAAAAATATTTTAAAATTTTCTATAAAAACCAAAAAATGCTTTACATTTTTCAATAAAATTAAGATTCAAACAAAAAATTCAATAAAAATTGTTCAAAATCTACAATTAACAAATTAATTTAAAATACTTAATAAAACTACGGAAAACCGATAATAGATGGTGATTAAAAAGTAAATGCATATAAAATATTTTCAAATTGAAAGGAGTCTCTATGAAGTGTAGATGCAAAAATACAAACTAATTTTCATTTGAAAAAGGCAGTGCTGAAAACTCGTGAGTATCAACAAACATCAATATATTACTGATTTATAGTCTTCAAGCTCTTTTTAATAAATTCAATGGAAAAAATAATCAGTGATGAAATTGGAAAAAAAGTTCTTATAATACAAACTAATTTGTTAATTTTTAAATAAATAATGAAATAAACATGTCAATGATTTAATTATCAGAAAGCGCCTTACGATATTTTTCGACAGTCTCACTGTTGTCGTCAGTTAGGATAGAAAAAATTATAAATATTATGGATTTAGTAAATAAAAGACAATCATATTTAATTCACACCCAAAATTTAAAACTGATTGTTGAATATGTTGGGTTATATATCGTAAAACATTTGCTTGAGTAGTGCTTTCTAATAATTAATTGATTATTTAAAAATTTGTCTATCCAAAAAAGTCAAACTGAAAGTCACTTTCAATAAGTATGGAATTCAAAAGCAATGCGTATAGGATAAAGAGAAAGAGATTGATTGATGGTGTAAGTTAACTAACGATTATTATTTCTTGGCCACTGATGAGAACCAAAAGCTCGAAACTAGTCTACTATTGGGATTTGCACTTGGTATCACAAAGCTTGTGCTGCTTATTTTATTATAGTTGGGTATTATTTATTCAAATGCAGACTTGCGAACTCAGAACTACAGAATTAAAATGAAAAACCCTAATAATATCAGTTATTTGGTATTTTATATGATGAGGTCATCATTTTATTATTATTATTATTATTATTATTATTATTATTATTATTATTATTATTATTATTATTATTATTATTATTATTATTATTATTATTATTATTATTATTATTATTATTATTATTATTATTATTATTATTATTATTATTATTATTATTATTATTATTATTATTATTAATTAATTAATTAAAATTTCTAATAATTAAAATGTGTGGAATTATTTCAGTGACCGACTCGGAGGAAACCGGATGGATAATAGGCACCATTGACGGTCGAAATGGTTTAATTCCAAAAAGCTATGTGGAAATTTTACCATCTTAATCCGTAACAATTAGCTTTTTTATTAATTGAAAGAAATTTGTAAAGATGTTTGAATATTTTCCCTATGAACATATTGCTTTAAAATTATGCATTTATGATTTGTTGTTCAAGGTGCTTCTATTATGGTCTTTCGTGAGAGAGAGATAGAGAGAGAGAGAAATAGATTTGTTGATTATTTGTCCTTTAAATACATTAAATTTGTTTTTCTAATATCTTTTTGTATATATTTTATTTTATCACTTTTATCATTATAATATTTTACCTGATAGATATTTTTCATTTGTTTTTCTCCATTTTATAAAAATAATGATTTATTATTAAGTATTATTATTAATATTATTTATTTTTATTTATATTATTTATAATCTTTTTTTATTTTTATTATTTTATTTTTAATTATTTATTTTTATTTATTTTTTCATTATTATTAAAATTTTTGTTTATTAATTTTATTATTATTATTAATAATTTAATGGTTGAATTTTAATTGTCTTTGAATTTCACATCATTAATTATTATCCGCGTTTTCTCAATTTCTGTATTTTTCCTTGATTTTTTGTTCACTTTAGATATCGAGTCACTCTTCAAAGTTGAAGTTACTATTTTGCTATTTTGTGTTTTGTATTTTAAAATGTTTTTTTTATTTAACATCATTTGTTGAATTGTGCTTTTATTTCTAAAAATTCCTGGCATTGATTTTTCCAATTTTTAAATAAATTGATTTCACTTCACTTCAGTTTTATTGGATTGTAAATTCCAACACCTTTGATATTTTCAAGGTTTCGTGTTTCCTTATTATAGTAAACTAAATCTTCTTTTCCAATTTTCGAACCCAATTCGAACCTATTCAAAACATTTTGCCTGCCTTTCAAAAGCAATCTGTTAATATAATTCGTGAATTAAGCGGCAAACTCGATTTTTAAACATCGAAATCGAATTATGATAATTCTGGTACAATAATATACTTTTTCATTTTATAAAATTATATAAAATTATGTTGTTTCGAGATATTATAAATTTTAACAGAAATATATTTTGCGATAAATGGCGCAGACAATTTCAAGTAGAAATTTTCGATTGCCAGGAGCATTATCAAATTCCTTTGGAATATCTGTCCAACTAAAATCTCTTTTCAGTGTTTCTTAAATGAAGGTAAAGCAAGACCGTCATACGACGTAATAGGACGACCACAGTCGTAAAATGGGTTATATATATCGTTAAATTAATTTGTTTAAATAGTATGAAAATTTTCATTGAAAAATATTTCTATGTAAAAAATCTTTTATTTCAAAAATCATAATCAACAAAAATTAACAAATTAAAGATAAAAACATTAAAACGTAAAACAAATGAAATATGTTTCAGTCTGCCATCATAATTTATATTAACAGTAGATTTTTAGTAGATTTTTAACGAGATCATTGAATCATTTATAGATGGATTTATGCGTAGATTTAAAACTGTTTCCTCTATATGCAACTTATTTGAGGTTCTATGGAATTTTGATGAGATAGATGAGAAAAACTTAGTTGAAGCAGCAATTATTTTAAGTGGTTGTTAAACTATTTCTATACTATATTCTATACTTGATATTCAAAATTCTTTTGCCATGTTTTTGAACTTCTCTCGTCAATATTCATCGATAATTTAGACATAACGCTTTTTCCCGTTGCTGTTGATATAAATTTAAATGAATTGACAATTTGAAAGTTTTCGATAAAGTAATGAGAATGCACTTAAATGAGAGGAAAACAAACATTATTTAACCATCATATAAGATCGGATTCCTATATAAAACTCAATTGGCTCTTTTCAGCTGAAATCAGAACTTAATTTTTAATTTTTAAACGTTATTTATCAGATAAATTAATTAAGAATTATCACATTAGTGCTACCCTGTTTCCATTATAGAATTGGAGGCATAGAAACATCGGCAATCTCATAGGACAGTTTCTTAAATGAAACATGTAGCTAAGAATTAGGGTTTTTAAATTTTGTAAATAGGAATATATACTTAAAACTGTTTAGAAAAACTAAAAATAGCACTTAGATCATATATGATTTTTAGACCCTTATGAATGCGTGACGTTGTAATCTACACACAAAAGTTCATCAAAAAAAGCATCAGGATAAAAAAACGGTGGAAAAAAGTGCTGAAGTCATAACCCTATTATCTACAGAAACAATAGTGATGGTTAAGATTTAATGTTGATTTAATGAGTTAATTAAAAACTCAATAAATTCGTTGTTGATGGTATGTTAATTGTGTGGGATTGTGATTTAATAACTAATGCCTCACATAAAATTCTTTCAAAAGTTTTTATATAAAATTTTAAAATCTTTTAAATCACCTTTTCATATGCTCAACTATATGACTCACGCATTTCAATCGGCTATGTTACTGAATTCGTTTGCGGAGATAACGGAAAGTTTTTCCAATCTATGTGGTACTCCACCCATTAGATGAAAACATATACATTAGATCAGAACCTACTGGGGGTTGAGATTTATTTCCACACATATTTAATGAGCTTGATACTATTTTCAATAAATTGGAATTGCCCAATGATTTCATGACAGAAAATATAATCGTTATATTTATTTTTAAAAAAAGTTTTCGAAATAATGATAAAAAAATATAATTAAATGATATTTATTTCTCATAGATAAAAGGTTAAATTTGCGTAATTAGCTCACTTGAAATTAAAAAAATAAACAACAAAAACTATTTTGAAAAAACAAAATTAGAAAATTAAGGGAAATTTATTTACCCAAAGTAAAAGAAGAGAAAAATTAAAATGTACTCTAAATGTTGACATAGTTTTAAAAAAATGATCAAGATTCCCTTTCTTTTTGTTTCTTTCAAATAGAAATCTGATAAGAAATGATAACTGTAATTAAAAACCTATCCCAAACATACATTGTCCATGTCTTAAAACAAACAATTTACGTAATTCAGATTTTCTTTGAATTTTCAATTTCATTGAGAAAATAATAGCCCATTTAATGGAAACAACTATTTACTTCAAAGGAAATAACTAAATATATACAGAAGAATAAAAATGATAAATTAGAGGTTTTTCAAGTTGACTTTTTCCCTAATAAATTCATTTACAAATTATTAGAATTTGTGAAATATTTGGAATTTTAGAACTCGAATTTATTTTTGATTTTAAAAACAACTCAATTAGCACAATTGATTTTTTTGTTTATTCAAAATCAACAAATTTTAAAATGTATCAGAAAATATTTTTTTCGTGTTTGAGGAAAAAAGAACTTGATATATGGAGTTTGGAATCGTGCCTGGAAGATAGAATTGTTGTTTCGTTTATTTACAAGAAAAAGTTATATGATGTTCAAAAATTACATTTGAAGGTGTATAATGTATGAGGTAATTGGTAATGACTGTTTTGGTTCATGTATAAAAATGGTTATTAATTTATCTCCTAAATTGTTGATTGATAAAATTTCTTCCAAAAATAAAAAATTAATTAATTTAAGAAGGATTTTTGGTGTTTCTAAATTTAATGTTGATAATACATTTGTAATCATAGTGATACAATTTTAATCGTGATAAAACCGGTGAAGGTTACTAAGTTAGATAAAGGAAATGGCTTTGGAGTCTTAAATGAAGTTGATTATTTCAACAAATTGCACAAGGTACTAGAAGGCCTACAATTTGTTAAGATGGATAATTTAAGCAAAAACTTTAAACTTCTCAAAAAGATGAAAAAATTCTTAATAAACTTGTTTGCCACCTAATGAAAAATGAGCATTTCGATTGTGATCTTGGTAAATAATTGCATGCGGTTGGGTTTTAACCTATGAAATTATATGGTCTTTCAAATATGTTCCAATGCGACTGGTTTTTTCCTTGGTAGGTTCAGCACAATTTAAGATAATTAAGGTCCTTTACTTTGATTTCTAAGGATTATGAGTGTCAGGATTTATTTCAATTTGTTGATTTTATGACAAATCAGGTCATTGATCCTTCTAATATATGGTGTCTTTCATTGTAAGTAGTCTGTTTACACATGTTCCATTAAATGAAACTATTGATCATTGCTGTGAAAGAGAATATGCTGAAAAATTAGACTTCATATGAAGTTGCATTTTTTGAATTGTTGGCTTTTGCCATTTTTAATGATAATTTGTAACAAAAGGTTGAAGGCGTATCTATGGGATAACATTTAGTTCCAACTTTTGCATCAATTTTCCTTTCAAAATTCGAGAAAAATATTTCTGATTTTCCTCTTGTAAGGTCTAAAATATATAAACTTTATGTCGATGATATTATTTTATTATTTTCTAGTTCTGATGATATCGTTTGTTTTTAAAATAATATATAAACGGTCTTCATTCCAATATAGCGAAAGGAGTTAATTATTTTCTTCCGTTTTTATATCTGTTAGTAAAAAGAACGGTTAATGATTTCAAAACAGAAATATATAGAAAGCCAACGGATACAGGCATGTATTTTTTATTAAATTTTATGTGGGTCAACTCAAATGTTTCACGATTTTTCAGGTATTTTGACAAAAGGTTTCTGAGTTTTTTATGTAGTTCAAATCAAAAATAAGTAGGTCAAATTAAAATTATTCAATTTTAACCATTTTCAATATTTTTTCACGAAATATTTCAGTTATATGTAAGTCAAATAAACTTTATATACAGGCCACCACTGTATCAAATACGTACACACCATCTAGTTTTAATATAAAATATATATGTCATACATACATACTTTTGGGTAGAAAATGACTGTGTGCATTTATGTGTATAACAGACAATAATTAAGGGATATTTTAACAACTTTTAAGAAAATACGTGTATAGTATACACTGTATACCATACGTATACCATATAAATTGATATTCTATAATTTAAACAAGTCTCTATATAAATTACTGGTCGATTCTGATCTTAATTTTATGATTTTATCTACATATGTTTTAAATATAGTTGCTTGTCTAAATTAATTTGCTCGATGAATGTTAACAACGTTCACACCGAGTGAAAGATAAAGTTAAAGAAGCCTCCAATGAAGAACATAGTTATTCTAGGGCCAATGACTGAGCATCAGCTTCTCAACTTTGGAATTCGTTAGTGCAATCGGTGCAATAGGAAAATCATTTAAAAAATTATGAAGATATTTAGAAATTTAAATATCAATCCATATAGTATACCCTATGGAATTATTTTAATAGTCTCATTCATACATCATTCAGATTTATATACTTCCAAACCAAGTCACCATACAGCAGATTTTGGCTAAGAGCTCAACCATACAAATTATTTATGTCTATATACAAGAGTATACATAATGTTTGTATATACATAATGTTTGTTAACAAATGTTAACCTACTCCGTATTCATCCTTCATAGAAATTAAACATTTTCATGTCCTGCAAAAGTTTAATAGGTCCTGTTAATGGCATAAGGCCTATGACATGACGGGAATCTCATAGAAATAAGGATGCTAAAGACCATTATATTTAACGGCCTTTGCGAGGAATTGCTAAAAACAGTTTGCAAGAAGGAATACGTCCAATTTAATACAGAATAACATGTAATTGAAGATTGTTTCATAATTTTGATGAGTGCAAATTTGAGTCCAGATTGGAAGCAATTCAAAAGTCAATTCAAGGACATGAAGCGATTTAATAATCCATAACAATTGCGCCATCAAAAGCAGTTAAAAGCAGATCGGAAAGTGTCTTAACAGTTTTTGCAAGAGATGAATTGACAAACTACATGCAGTCAATAAAACGAACAAGTAATTTATCAATATATACGATGATGGAGGTAAATATTTCGGTAGTATTTGGAATAATAGTTAATTCCCAAGAAAGAAAATTATTCAGACCATACTTCAAAATATAATGAAGATCATGCCCTCTCAAATTGTGAAATACAACAGGTAACTGTTTCTGAATTAGTCGAGAAACATTACAATTTTTACAAGCCGCACCATTATTTTACAAATGTATCAGGTCCAACAATTTTTAAATTCTCTTTCCTCAATGAAAGTTAACGTAGGCATTGGTTTTCTACCATAGATTTCGTAATATGGCAGGATAATTGTGAAAGCAATTTCCTTCACCCTACTCAAAAAAGAAAACAAAATCATCGCCTATAAAATTAAAATAATATTTTGAATTATTATAATTATCTATTAATTATAAGCCTGCTGTTATTGGCATGTATATTTGATGGTGGTTGATATCACTTGGAAAAGTTGTCTCAAAGTTCGCATATATTAAGAATAGCGGTGTTACGGTTTTCGTAAAGTTTTTAAATTTTAAATTTAATTTTTTGGTAATGAATTTAATGTCTTACCTATTTGGTTCTTAATGCATAATGCAACGTGGATATCAAAGGCATTTTTATGTCTAAACCCGTTAAGAAAATGGGGGGACCAATTTACATAAACTACTAGGATGTGAATTCATTAGTTTTTGTAAGTCAAAAACTGCGGTGTGATGAAAATTGTCACCGTCTTTTAATAGGAGTAAATATATTGGTTCACCGTCAGTAACCTTTGATCGGTGATTGATGCATAATTGATGGTGATGGGGTAAATAATTACTGTCCTCATAATATATAGGCTTAGCTGCTCTTTTCTATATGTTAAAACATTTATAGCCAACTTCAAATCACACTTTTTTCTTTAAAATTTTAGGATGTCGCACAATTCAATAGAGCCATTGCTAATGGGGTCATAATTTAATATATTCAAAACATTCCAACAAATATATTATGTCCATTTTATGATCACAATGATTATGCATATTGTTGATTCCTCATTGTCATCGTATATGAAGGATGTAATGAGACTATCCGCTATCTTAATGCTACTCTCATTTTGGGGTCTGCGTACTTACATAGATCTGTACCTATTGCCGTCGGGTCATACATTAGTACATCTACTGTCAAACCGGGATTCATTTTTTCAAATCTTCGAATAACCTTAACTCTCATTGGCATGTCAATACCGGTATAATGCATTCATGAAGTCATGGTACATTGATGGCCGGAATCTATTGTAAGCTACAATCCAATGTTTAGTATACTGTAAATCAATGGTTCCAACCCGTGGCCCGCGGGCCAGAAGTGGCCCGCCGGGCATAAAAAATTGGCCCTCTCCTCAACAAAGAAAACTAAGAAAAAATTCACATTCACACCTTCTTTGGGAAAAGTTTGTCTTGAACTTCGTTTAAAACCATGATAAAACCATGATAAAACCAGATGTCAATTTAATAATAAAAGAACTGTGTATCGATTAATTTTGCTTGGTTTTCATCAATAATCTGATTTTATTTCAATCTTCTGATTTTTTATATAAATTCTTTTAATTATCTAATTTGGTTAAAAAACGAGCTCGGAATTTAAAATCATGGATAAAAGAAAGTTTGAACAATATAAAAACTTAGCATGTCGTGAATTTAATGACGAGTGGAAAGAGAGGTATATGTTTGCTCTTGGTCGTAACGGAAAGCCGGTCTGCTTGGTTTGTGGATTTAGCGTTACAGTTGTAAAGAAATATAATATGGAAAGACATTTCAACAGTAGCCATGCAGATTTGGTCGATAAATATCCAATGGCCTCTGATTTACAAGGGAATTTATCGCCAAGAAGGAGAAAGGAATGAATGTCCAACAATCCTTATTTACTGCTATACTACAGCAAAACAAAAGTATGGTAAAGAAGAAGAAACCCTTTACTGATGGAGAAGAGATTGTGAAGCCAGTTCTTGAAATAGCCGCCAGAATGCTAGGAGAAAAAAACATTGAAGCCAAGTTTAAAGATATTCCACTATCGAAAAATACAATGACAAGACGAGTTGAGGAACTTGCTAATAACGTTAGTGAGCAAATTGCATTGAGGATCATTCTTTCAATTTTTTCATTCAATTTTTTTTCTTCTTCAATTTGATATATAGAAATCTTGGTTAAATTTGATGGTTCAATTTTTAGTTTTGGTGTCTTTGTTAAATGGACTTAGAACATTTTTCGATGATGACTCATATTTCTTTGTTCTCTAAAGACCATGACTCACACGATAAGTCAACTGATAACTCACTGTCTTCGTTCTCCAAAAAACCATGACTCATAGTGTATTTGTTCCTGTGGGTTCATATCTCACTAATCTTATAATTTAAGCATTAAATTTGCATTTTGACTCTAAAAATGACCTTAAATCCATCTCAATGACCCTGACCTTTTAATTTTAACTTACCTTGGCTTTAACCGATGACGTCATTATTGTGTCTTTCAAGGTCTAGTAAGCTCATAATATTATTTTTATAATATTATTTTTAATATTATATATAAACATAAAAAATCTTTAAAATAATGATAATAATAATTTCGTAATTTTTTTAATAAATCTATAATATCTATAGTTTTTCTGTCCTAGTTGATGACAATGAGACTGTTTTTTAACATAAAGTTTTTACAAGATTTTTAATAACTAAATCATTGTCATATTTATTTCATTATTTTTGTATTAATATGGGAGTGTGGATAATGTAGTAGAAAATTATAGTAAAATACACTCAATTCTGTTTTTATGCGGTTTTTATACAACTTTTTATACGATTTTTTTTGTAAACTGTTTCACGCTTAATTTTATGTAAGTTGTTTTGTTTTTATTAGAAAAGGTAACAGATTTTAAAAATTATTATTTTATAAATGTAAACTAAATAAAACATATTTTATTTTAAAATTTATTGTTTGAATTTCTACAAATTTAAATGAAATTTTTTCTAGGAATTTCAAAATTGATTTTATTCGATAGAAAAAAAGAATAACAAACAAACGGGAATTTCTTTGGAAATTAAAATTGCAATTTTAGATCGTTTGGCGAAAGGAGAGATTTACGGATGTTGGTAAGCATTTTGGTTTCGGTGAATCTACTATAAGAGCCATTAAAAAGAATGAAGTGATAATAAGGCAGTTTGTTATTTCGGGTACAAAATTAAGTTCCAAATTGTCATCATATTCGAGGAAATTTATTAATAATGACCCGAATTCTGAATAGGGCATTTTAATTCCAGCGTGACCTAAAGAATTTCATTTCTGGGTATCAAGAACTTCATAAACAATTTCAGAAATCGTCGCAAAGTTTAATAACAGATTTTGTTATCAAATAAGCAAAACCACCAGTCATTGCAATTAGCGCTGTATGTAATGAGGGAGAATTAATTTCGTCACCCGAATATTTGACTATCTATAGAAGATCATGACTACGTGTAATTATCCTTTAATTTCTAAGAAAAGTAAGATAAAAAACTAATTCTGGACTCGTGATTTCAATTTGTTTTAAAACTATAAGCCTTCTTTCTTCAAACACATTTAGATTACTCACCATAATCCTCTCCAAGAAGGGTAACATGAATATTTTTAAGCGATCTTTCGGTTATCTATTTGGTTTTATGCTGTTTTCGAAAATTATGGAACTTATTCCTATTTATTCAATGTAGTAGTCTTTTTTATGCATTTTTCTGTGGAACGTATCTATCGCATAAAATCAGAATTGAGTGTATTATAAATTTAAACAATTATAAATTTATTATTAATATTCTCATAATTGGTAATTTGTTGATTCGGACAGTCAAGCTTTCCTTGTAAAGTATAATTTAAACAAAATTTAAAATTTTGATTAATTAAGTGAATTTGGTGAAAACTTTTAAAATTCAAAAATATTAATATGTCTATTTAATTAATAATTAATTGTAATGTTTACTTATGGACAATCTGTAATCAGCTAATGAAACTCGACATTGACAGGCGTAAATTAGTTACGTAAATAATTGAAATTCTTACAGAGTTTTAGGACTGATTCAGGAAAAGCTAAAAATAAAATTAAACATTTAAAATTAGGATAGATGAAATGGTGAAAATTAAAAATTCTAAGGATCAAGATTTTTACAAAACGGTTGAAGGTGAGTAAATTATTTTTTATGAACGTGTAGATGTTTAATTTCGTAGGCACTTTGTTAACACGTCAACTTTTTAAAATAAAATATTTTTAATAATTTTGTTTTAATTGTTTTTGGAAACTCTAAAGTTTTAAATTTAACTTAGTATTAAATTTTCACCTCCTTTCTCGTTCTTAGACGGGATAAATCAAGAATTTAATAAGGGGGGAGAAAGGATCTTTTTGGTTATAACTTTATTTTGAAATATTTTCACAGATATTTAGTCATTTATTCAAGGTTTTGTATTTTTAAAAAATGATAATAATAATAATAATAATGAAAATGTGAATTGTTAATTATGGTATTATTTGTAAAATCTTTTATTTTTTGGTCACATTTAATTCGTTTTCTTTCTCTGATAATTTAATTGACAAGAGTAATTTTCAATGACACACAAATTTACAGTTTTGCCTTTATTAAGTGTTATATTTTTATCGTTTTACCATTTTTACATATTTCATTTGAATCTACTTTGTTCTAAAAGGTTTCCCACTTCTTAACTTTAAGAATTATATAGGACAATCATTTCCCCCTCATCCTGTAAATATTATTGCGGTTATTTCATTGAACTACAGTTGATGCTACAATCTTTCCTACCTTTCTTGAATACTTGATATGAAATTAAACTTCTTATTACCTTTTTTTCATTTCTTAAATGAATATAAATTTAGACTATTAATGTGATAGAGATCTATCGTATTCAACCTCATCATATTCCCCAAAATTTTCTTTGTATTATAACGAAATAATTTCTGTATAAAACAATTACTTATTTTTTGAATACTGAAAAGCGAAGTAATAATAATCAATGTTTGATGACTGATGCGGAATGTGTGTGTGTACAATGAATCGAAATAGCTGCATCTATATGCTTGATATGTATCAATAAATTAACAATATTCGCTTTCTAGATTATGGAATTGTAAATATTTATTCAAATGTATATTTCTTGTCTGATTAACTGAAGATCTTGCCTCTTATTTAATGTTTTTAAAACCTTCATTCATAGCTAAATTGCACTTTAATATATAGAAATAGACTTACTTCTCTTTAATTTCCCCGAGAATGAATTCTCAATACACACTTGCATTTCAAATTAAATATACTACTTATCAAAGAACCTATTAAGCATCTTTGTCAAAGAAAAATGTGTGACAATAGCTATTCGTTGTGCGTGGTATCTAACAGCAATATTGATGCTTCTCAGACAGCTTCAGTAGGTGTTGCAAGTGTGAAATATTATATAAATTTAAAATCACATCTCACTTCAAATGTGATTACAAGTACTTCAAATGATATTCCAAACATTTTTCAGATTTTAACTTCCTATAGTTTAAAAATATTTTCATCATTATTTAACCATTAAAAACTCCTAAACCTTAGCTGTGGTGAGTTTAAATATTATGAGCCTTTGGGAACGAAATATGTTTTCATCATGTACATTCAAAAGGTTATTGCTAAATAGACATAAGTACAAATTTTTCATTATTGGTCTAATAGTTCTTAGAATTTTCTGCGCTGCATTTTAATTTCAAAAATTTAATATTTAAAGGTTCCCCTAGTAATTCTTTATCAATCAAAAAATCTNATTCACATATATTCATTTTGGACCCAGACAATGTATAACACAGTTATTTAGTGTTTTGATGTATCATGCTTACAACGATGTCATTGCTCTACAAAGTCCGAGAGAGAATGGTATTCCTATTTCATAAATAAATTGACATCGCAAAAGCCTTAAGGAGTACAGTGAAATACTATTTAGAAAATAAATAAACAATATGAAAAGTATCGCAGTGTTAAAGATGAAACAAAACGTGGAAGACCATTAAAAGTCGATGAATACATGGATTGTAAAGTATGTTAAGAAACATCCTTTTATAACAGCCAAAGTCATTCAAAAAAATCTCATTCTCATTTGAGTAATCAAACCATACGAAATCAATTAAGTCTGTTGATCTCCACGCACGATACCCTAACAGAAAACATATTGCTTGAATTGCTGAACAACGATCTACTGTGGTTTTGTCGAATAAAACGATGTTTTATCCATTTGACTCAAATCGTAGATGCAAAGTTTGATGTCCATATTTAACATAAATTATCGCTACTTTTTTCTTCATTTGTTATAAAATAATGTCAAGACAAAGCGAAAAATGAGTGTTAAATATAAAAAAGAAACACTGATATATAATCGAAATATAAAATGAAGATAAATTAAATTGTAGAGGAAAAAACAGATCAAAGATGAAAAATTTAATCTATGATTCATTTATACTGGTAAATTAAATTTCTTTTAAGTTTTTTATGCTTCACTACATTTATTTGTAATAAAAATTATAATATGATGTTTAGTATTAGTAGTTTAGTGCAGTGGTGTCCAACCGAAATTGGTTACTGGGCCAAAATAAAAAATAAAAATATAATGTGGGCCGCACGTATTTATTTATTATAAAAAATTTATACAAACTAAATTATGTTTTACATATACATACATATTACTTAATGTGAAACTTGTTTTTCAATTTTTCAGATAATTTTTTGATGTCTACAGGTATTTTCAAAGTTGCACATCGTAATTGGTTTTTTAAATTTTCATCAGTTAATCTATTACGACTTTTACATTTAACAATCTTTAATTTTGAAAAAAAAGATTCGCAAAGATACGTGGTCCCCATTGCAGCTGTAACGCTTATCGCTAGTTTTCTTAGATTAGGAAATTTATCATTGCATATGTATGTTTTATAAAACTGAACTTTATCATTGGCTTCAAACATATATTTTAATTCAGAAGATGACTGGAGATCTATTAACTCCATTTGCAAATTTGTTGGAGCTGATTCCACAACAACTCCACAACTATACTTTAGACACTAAAGTTTAGTGTATGTCTCATATTTAAAATTTTGTTTTAATATTACGTAATGAGATGTAATTGTAATGAGATATTTGATTTCCCAGATTTTTGTGATATAATATGCAATCCCCTAAAATTATTGAATATAAATGCTTGAATTTTTGCTTGATAAGAAATGAATGATTGGGTCCTCAAGTTAAGTCACTGTTTATTATTTATCACAGGGATAGACACACGTGTAGTAAATATATTGCGAGCTTCTCATTAATAGATATTTCACGTATTGTTATTTAATTTTATTACACATAAGAAAATATGTTTCTTAATTAGTTTTTAAAAATTTAATTAAATATACATTTGTAATTTAAAAAATATTTCATTGGAATTATTAAGTCAATGACGCTGGATACAATAAATACTCGAGTTTCGAGGAAAATACTTCAAATAAACAACAAACAATTTACTGAGCCGGGTTATTTGTGTACAAAAAATTGCTAACCAGTGCAGTATTTTTTTTCTTTAAAAACATAATCAAAATTGTTTTATTTTTTTGTTCTCATAAAAAGGTTTTCGCTGAAAATCCAACTTTAGAAATTAAGAAATTAGAATTAATTAAGAATTTTTTCAGGGAGACAATTTTAATTATTTTTTTAAATTTTTGCGAAAAATTATTTTCAAAACAAATATTTTGTAAAAACTCGATTCGATAAAAATCTCTTTCCATTTTCGAGAAACCTTTTTAAATTCCAGTTTGTACTGGCGGTTGATGAAAACCAACACAATTAAATTGAAAAGGACTCGAGACCAAGTGAGAAACTTAGTAAACATAAATCCAATAGAGAAGAAAGATGACGGAAGGATAATCGCGTTGGTCATGGAAGAATACGCATCAATACATATAATGATTACATAAGGTGTATATGCGACAGTGAAAACAATTAGAATAAACGAAGCTCTTTTAGCAGTTCGTGCTTCTAACTTTCTTTTACCTCCTTCGTTGTTACCTTTTTTAACAATACACACGTTACCTGCTATTTCCTTAGATTCCTTACTTATTTTCTTATCCGAAGCATCAACGGAAATTCCTTCTTCATTAATTACTTTGAATTTAGTTTTCCGTCGAGGCAATGCAACCACTTCATCAATAACATTTTCCGAAGGTTTTGTTGATTTTCCTTCTAATTCACTTTCTTTGAAATTCGAATTATCCATTTCTTTATCCTCTTTTATTGTTATGAGCCTGGTCTTTGGAATGGTTAAAAGTTGGTTGTCGTTAATCTGAATGATATTTGGACTAGTTTTCGGTTGTAGATTTTCCTTGGACAAACAGGAATGATTCTCCTGATGTTTGGGTCTAATTGAGAAACCTCAGAAGGGGTAATTTTCTGGAAATTAGACTCTAAGCTATCAAATTCTGATAACTTTATTTCGGTTGGTTGATTTTGAGGATTTTCATTTGTAATTTTGCTAAGCCTTTCATTTTGATCAGGTTCAATTATTTTTGGAAACTTCATCTCGGCATTTTTCATTGATTTATTCTTCCTAAATTTTGAGGATTTATCAATTTTCACTGTGTCAGTATTGATAGATGCAATTTTGTTTGTTTTCTTATCCCCCGATGTTGTATGTCTGTGAATGTAATAAAGAATAAAAAGGTACAATATCGAAACGGCAAGTATTGTACCGATAATTGCAATTATCCACAGGAATTGAAATGTTAAATTCACAATATCTGAAAAAGATTTGTTGTTACAAAACAGCAGGCTTTTATTGTTCGAATCCAATATTTGTTCAACACAAGTGAAGATTAAAGAAAAAAAGATAATGATAAAAATGTTCAACTTTATTCTTTTCAATCTTTTCATGCCGGCTAAGGGATGTCGAATAGCTTCCAGTCTGTCAAAGCTTATTGCAATCAACAATCCCATTTGAACCAGGCTCGGAAACGTATCGGAGATCTGAGAAATTCGGCACAACCAAAATGGAATATTTGTAGAATTGTTATTAGAAAAATCTGAGACAATAATTGACATATGAAACGGAAGCACAAACATTGTCGAAAAATCATTGATCAAAATACAGATGACGGGAATATTTGCTGTGGTTTTTAAGGTTTTTGAGTAAAAGCTGATGAAAATTACAAATCCCGTGCCGAAAATTCCTAGAACAAATAAGACCAACATAAGGAGAAACAAAAAAATTGAAATATCTTGACTATTGTAAGTATTCATTAATAATATATTATATTTGAAATTATATTTTTATTGCTCCTTCTGATTTTTTTGCATTCTGCGATTGGATAAATATTTTAATTAAAAGACATTGATTTATTTACTTTATTTAATATTTTTATCGAAATTTATTATTATTATTATTATTATTATTATTATTATTATTATTATTATTATTATTATTATTATTATTATTATTATTATTATTATTATTATTATTATTATTATTATTATTATTATTATTATTATTATTATTATTATTATTATTATTATTATTATTATTTTAAATAAGAACTCTCACAAAATCTAATATTAAATAATTAAAGAGTGATATCCCTAATTATTTATTATGTAATATATCCATCCTCCGATTTACACAGTAGATAAGTTTCATAGGTTCTGTTATATACGTTTCATTCTTTCTTGTTTCTTCGATCAACTAGTCGCTCATCCATTTGTAAGCTCTCTTTTTATTTTTTTTCCTGAGAGGGCAGTTATCTACAGAATTTAAGATTATCGCAAATAATTAGTGTTTAGGGAACCTTGGGTAAATAATATGAGGGTTATCACATCATCCTAATTTATTTACCCTGGATTGACGTTCTGGTCAATTCTCTTTCCTATTTTATCGGTCGGGTCTCAATGAGCTGCTGGCTTCCCATTAGCTCGGACTTCCCATTACGGATTAATTAACTTTAATTAATTTGTTTTTCCATTATAATTTTTGAATTTGTCTTTCAATATGGTGTTCAACCATATTCGTTTCCCTAGTTTAATATTGATTTTTGATTTTTATTAAATTTTAATAAATTTTGTACTTTTGTTGTTTTGAGCTTTTTATTGATTTTAATAATATTTGTTATACTTTCCTTTTATATTTTTCCCCGGGTTTTAATACTAACTCTAATAAATGTTGTTTACATACCTGCAGAGAGAGAATAACGAACACGTGTAGACACCAATGACAAATCACCTCGACTGAGAAATAAAGGTCAACCAATAAAGAATGACCGCATTAAAGTGAACCGCACAAGAAAGGTACCGCGTTAATCGTGAGATTGATGTATATAATATAACTAAATTGTTTCAGCATCAATTAACTCAATTTTACATGTTATAACTTATTTGTATAAAAATAAAAACAAATTTTATTATGGCATACTTCAAACGATGCACTTCATTTAAAATTAATTAGTTAACATCAAAAATGTATTAAGAATAATATTTAAATATAGAAATTAAGACAAATTGACGCAAGTTATGTGAAAATAATAAAACTATACAACATAAATCATTGAAATATATTGACAATGAGTTGAATATTTTATTATTACTTAATTTAATTAATTTTTTATTATTAAAGAAATTGAGCTGACTTAAAAAAGGTTAGCAAAATATGTTTTGGTGGTATCAATATCATTTTAATATAAATAAAAATAATTTTATGTTAGATTTGCATTATGGGAGCATGTAATAAAATTAATTTATTTTGCGAGGGGGTGATTGATAATATCATTGTTCTATGTTTATGATCGTCGTGACTTTTGTTATGTTTTCTGTATTTGGTATTGCATTTTTGTATTTCTAATTCATTGTAATTTTATATATGTTACATTTTTTAATATAATCTATCTCGATAAGTTTATTATATATTCTTATATATTATTATATTATTAATAAATATTTAGGTAAATTTTAATTTTATTATTATATTAGAAATTAATTATAAAATATTTGTCATATTAATATTTATATAAATATATAAAAAATTATTAGAACTTTTTTTCAATTTTCACCTCTGATTTCTTTTCCATTGACATTGTATTTATTAAAAAGCTTGAGCTGTGAATCTGTAAATATATCGATGTTTTTGATATTCACGAATTTTCAGCACGGCCTTTTTCGGGTGGTTTTGATCATTATTTATTAATTTTGAAACTTATTAGTAAAAAATAAATTTATTTTGTATTATTTCCCTATAAGTTTCAAAATTAATAAATAATAATCAAAATCACTTGAAAAAGGCATGCCGAAAATTCGTGAATATCTAAAACAATCGATATCTTTACTGATTTATAGTCAAGCTTTTTAATAAATACAATATAATATAAATTATAAATTAATAAATAAATAAGCTACATTTGAATATACACTTATTAATAACATTTTCAAGACAGAAGAAATAGTTTTACATTATTTCAATTATTTTGGGAAGTATACAAGACAAGGCTACTCTTTTATCTTTCTCTGAATTTGTTAATCTTCCAACTTTTTTAGTTGTTACTCTGGTTAACGGAAAAACCCGTTCAAATAAATATAAAGATGAAAAACATAATAAAATTTGTATGGCGTTTTTAAATATTTGTGAATATTTTTATTGAAAGATCTTCAAAAATTTATTTAGGTCCATTTCACTGTGCTTGATTTCTTATGTGTTGTTAGATGACAGATCTTGATTGGAAAATATTTTGGATGAACATCATATAATCATCGATATTCACTAACTCTTTATCCTAGAGGTTGGAAACAACAAGATCACAATAGCATTTCATGCATTAGTAAAGACTGACAAGATGCCACAATAATTTATCAAAATTCATTACCGAATAATATAAATAATGTTGGAGTTAGCGCAAAAAACCAAAAAATATATATATAAAAGAGAAGCATAACAAATAATGGTAAAATCAATAAAAGTACAAAATTAATTAAAATTTAATAAAAATCAAAAATCAATATTGAACGGGGGTATCGGGTATGGTTGAATGCCAAATTGATAGACGAGTTCAGAAATTATAATAAAAATTTAATAAGATGTTCACAGGGAAAGTTATTGCGAAAAAACAAATTAATTAAAATTAATTAATCGGTAATGGAAAACCCGAGCCAATGGGAAGCCCGAGCCCATGGGAAACCCGAAAGCCGTAGGAAACCCGAAGTGCAGTGAGACCCGAGCAAAAAGATAAAAGAAGAAATATGTTGAGTTCTAATCAAGGGTAAATAAAAAGTATAAAAAGAGACCTCGGAAGTGAACAAGCCGCCAGTTGGTCAAAGAAAAGAAAACTTGAAAGTTAGAGAGAGCAACAAGAAAAAAATCAGTGAAGTTAGTATCAAGTGAATAAAATTAAATCAAACGTACCAGAAAGGGACATCTCCCATTGGAAGATCCATCTCTACGCGAGATTTCCAGTAATATTGAAAGGTGCAAAAAATAGTTGTATCAAGTGTGGTGGAATCAGTAAAAGTGTAACAAAGGTGTAATTGTATTAGTCTCAAATAAAGATTTTGTGTTGGGTGCTTAATTTATTTTCAAAGGACACGAAGGAGTCAGACAGTGATACCGACTTGCTTTAATATCCAAAATAATAATAATAATAATAATAATAATAATAATAATAATAATAATAATAATAATAATAATAATAATAATAATAATAATAATAATAATAATAATAATAATAATAATAATAATAATAATAATAATAATAATAATAATAATAATAATAATATAATAATAATAAAAATAATAATAATTTCGAATTGATAAATAAATAAACATAACATATTTTCATATAAATTTTTTGAGACTTCAATTTCGATTTTATGCTTAATTTTTTAAATATTGAAATTCATAAATCAAAAATAAATTTAAAATTTATAAATCAAAATATTAAAATTTATAAAAATAAAAATTTTTAGATTCAAAATTTGAAAACCGTAATTCTCACAGTATTAATTTTTAGTCTTAATTATTTAATTAATTGTTTCCTAATTTACTAATTTTTAATCAAAAAGTATCGTGTAAATTCATCAATTATTAAACTTTGAATCTTGAACCAAATTAGCTATATAATTTAGTTTATCTAGAAATATTCTAAAGGTTTTTTCATTTCTTGTATCTAATTTCTGTGGACAGATCATAAAACCATTAATTATAGAGCAATTATGAAAGATGACTCCCTTAAATTTTCTGATGCATAAAAACAAAAAAACTAATTCCTGAAAGAAGGTTTACCTGTCACCCAATAGGAAATGAGGTTATAAAGAATAGCTTCCATAAATGAAAACTTTGAATTTCTATAATTTTTATAAATTTATATTAATTTATTTTATTAGTCAATTAATTATGAAATATTATTTGATTTCATTTAAGTTCTGAAATAAAAATGACAGGTGAAATGAAATATAATTACATAAATTAATATCAGCAATTTAATTTAATATAAATTGTTTTAATTTAGTGCAAAAATTATTTATTTAATAACAAGACTTTTATAAACATAATACTGATAATTTAATGATATAAATATAAATTCCATTTAATTAGCTAAACGTATTTTTTATTAATAAATAATAATTATGAAAATTAAAAAATAATTTTTTTAATTAAGTAGAAAACGTGCGTCTTGTAGTCCCATTGAGTTATTATTGTTGTTCGGTAGAAAATGTATCAAAATAACAAGAGAAAATAATGTTTAATTGTAAAATAAATAATTATCAAATTAAAATTTAAAAATAATAAAATTTTTATAATTTCTTTAATTAATCAATGATATCTATAGTTTTTATATTCTACTTGATGATCACAGAGACATTGTCGAAATATCTCGTAAAACTGATTTTTGAAAGACACTTTTTAATATTTTACCTAAAATACCTAAAATTAAATCAATTAATTAAAATAAAAATAATTTTGAATATATCAAAAAATAAATCGTATTTTAATTTCATTTTTAAGGTTGATAAAGCTTGGGATTTAAACAATAAATTAATTGAAGGTGTTCTTTCTCCTTTGGATCAATCGACCATCATGTTGTTTAAATGATTAAATTTATGCCAGCCAGAATATTTTTCTAATAAAATTTAATATACAAAAATTATCAAATTTCTTCATATTTTATTTTTCGAGATATTAAAATTCTTTGCAGGAAATTTGTAAAAATTTTTAAAAAATTTGTTGGAAAATTTCTTTTTTATAATTATTCTGAAAATAAAATTTATGGTTGATTATTAAAAATTTTTATTCAAATAACTTTAATAAATTAATCAAATTTTAATCAAGATGAAACCAGGGAAATTAAATGTTTTCTCAATCAGAAATTTTGAAATTTGAGCGTTTTTCATGTGTTGCTCAACTGATTTTTATTAATGAGGAAATTGAGAATGTTGAAAATGTATCGCATTATGAACTTGTCACAGTCAGCCATCGACTTACGATTTTTGCGACTTACGAGTGATGGACTTTACCACCATACTATCCTTTAATAAATATCAAAATTTTATTATTCACTATTTCTTAGTATTATATTTTTGTGAATTTAGCGGTTTTATGTTTTCAACAATGTGAAAGGTTCTCAAAGTGTGAGTCGTAGTCCAGCCGTGGACCACAGGCTTAGTATAGGTGTATTACGTATCTCATAAAATATTTCCAATTTTTATTTATTTGTAAACAAATTTAATGTTTTTTTTTAAATTAAACTAAATAATTTCACAATATTGAAGTTCATGATAATTCCACTTTAAGTGACCTGGTTGAAAAGTCTGTAGTCATCACAAGCCACCACGTTTCTATACTAACACTGGAGGTTAGACCCAGATGCTATTGCTGCCTTGAAGGATATTATCCTTTGACAATCTGTTAAATTCCATTTTGAATACTTGTAGCCAGTCTTCGAATATTTTACTAAATTTTGGGATATAGGCTCTCCATCCTATATCCACGCTTATTATTAACTAAACGATGTGTTGAGGTTCTGAAATCTCAACTTGATGGTTCCTATATAAATATGAACACAAACACTAGTTCAATAAATTTATTTATTTATCTTAATTACAAATTTAAATATATATATATATATATAACAATCATCTCAAAATAACTTCAATTATATATATATATATATATAATGCATGCAGCTTCCTGAGCTCGGACGTTATGCTATAAATAATATTGCAATATCAATTTTCTAATTTGCAATTCTTCTGAGAAGCTTTAATTTTTTGGGTGATTTGACTGAGAAATCAGTCAACTTATATATAAAATCCCTGTTGACACTCCATTTCGAATGTCACAATACAGTTTTCTGTTAAAATAAAATTTCTGTTTTAAAAATAATTTGCACATATTGCAATGAAAAACAAAATAAACAATCCTACATAAGAAAACAAATAAAGCACATCGATTTCATTTAGCAGGAATTTGCCGTTTAAAAATTAATTGACGAATTAAACTCTTTCTCTTTACAATTCGATCTATTTTATTAATATTTTTGCACGTGTTTCTCTGTCGAATTGTGCAAATGTACAATAATAACAATTGTAATAATAATAATAATAATAATAATAATAATAATAATAATAATAATAATAATAATAATAATAATAATAATAATAATAATAATAATAATAATAATAATAATAATAATAATAATAATAATAATAATAATTTAAAGTGATGATTTCTTGGTAGCAGCATTTATTATTTAAAACAATAAAATGATAATTTAAGCCTTTTGCTGCAAATAATGTATTTAATGAAAAAATTTTCCTTGTCAATAATAATAATTATTATAATAACTAGGGGCTCCGCCCCTGTTCGCTTTGCTTCACCAACCCCGTTAGAACGTTGGAAATAATAGCGGGAAATCATATCACCTTTGAAGAAGGGAACGAAGCGGAGGCGTTACGTAAGCATAGTACAACTATGTTATTAAAGTTTTTTAAGTTAAACATGATTAATGAATTAGTCGAACACTTACATATGATAAACTTCCCATACACTATAGGTTATTGGTATAGAATTGGTATAGAATTATTGGTATGAGGCCCATGAGTCATATGTTTTATTACCTTATACAATAATCTTGGACTTTATTCCCTATTTGGAATTTCTGCACATACGTACGCATCCACTTCGTCGGTAGTTAAAAGCTTTTTAGCAGGTGTTATAATGAGGTGAACGTATGGTAATCCTCTTTTTTGAAATTCAATCGTATATACATATGCAGCGATTGAACCGAATAACGATGGCAATTTCTCTATTAGTTCTTTAACTTTTCCATCGAAAATTCGTGCCACCATATAACTCATATCATTTGCGGATGCCCCAGATGGTAGATGCTTAGCTCTATATCGTTTTATTTCAGGCCAATCTGGAACGCATATCATAGTGATGAATAAATCTGGTTGGCCTATGGTTCTACTAATGGCCATGGCATCTTGATATAGATTTGCCATATCTCTTGGACTTCCTTTGAAAGTTGCTGGAAGAATTGTTGTATTTTTTCTTCGAGGTTTAATCTGCTATTGGCAATGTGATCCATTAATCCCTGTCTTGATTCTGTCCTTAGTGTGGCTTGATGAAATTGAATATAATTAAGCCTTTGTGATTCAACTGTTAAATATGCATTGATCAGATAGTGCTGTGTCAGTCTTCCATAACATAATAATAGATTGATTTCACTGCGAGTAACCAGTCGATGTCCATAATATTGAAGCGGACTTAAATTTTTGTTTAACTCGGTTTGCTTCATTTTATAACTCCATCCAGGATCACCCGCTGGAAATAATAGCGGGAATAACATCGGATTAGCATGCCATGATGTATTTTTAACGTAATCATTGTCGTTCTTCCCCTTTGAGTAAACCCTAATGTCTACACACCCTGGAACTTCTCCCTCTCTTGTAGCGATAATAGTGGCAATGCCATCACATGTGGGAAGGTTATAACGTCTTTGATCATCTGCTTTGAATTCCGTGAAATTTAAACACAACATATTATTTCCGCTCGAAATTATATTGCTCATATAAATTTCTATACGCCTTGGCATATTGATTAGACATCATTACTTCACCGATCTTTTTCGTGGTGGAAACGTCAATGAGATTAATCATACGTAAGATAGGGATTAGAATTTTACAATGTGAAATTTTAACTGGTGATCACAAAGGCGAAATAGTGTCTATTCCACGAATAACACTGAACTCTGCAGGTGATGGATCATGTACATTTATACTTCATAGAACGCAATTTCCGGTTAGCCTTGCATTAGCAATGACTTTTAACAAAAGCCAGGGGCAGAGTTTTGAACAAGTTGGATTATATCTAACACCAGCTCACCCTATTTTTGGACATGGCCAACTATATGTTGCCTTATCTAGTTGTATCAAGAAAGGGAATATTAATTCAAGTGAAAGGAAATGTAATAGATAACATAGTATACAAAGAAGTTTTGAGTTAAAATAAATAAAATAATTTTTTATTAGTTTGGCTGTTTCTTTGTAATTGGGCAAGTCGTGGTAGATATTTAACAGGTTTACGTCTAATCCATACGTGAACTTCTATAACCAGCATTTTTTGGGCCTACCAATGCCCCACAATACAGACACTGATTATCTTGGCCACTAAAACTATTTATTTTCAGTTGTCTTTTTTAATTTTTTTATGTATTTATTCTTTTTTACTTATCGTTTTACTTTATCATAGTTATATAAACATATCAATAAACTGAATTTTATTCTTGTCCAACAATACCCTGGATATAAACTTTAACATTAACCCCACGTTCTAACCGGGTTGGTGAAAAATAAAAAAATAAATAAATAAATAAAAAAAATTTAAAAAAAAAATAATAAAATAAAACTAAATTAAAAATTTTTAAAAAAATAATAAAAAAAAATTAAAAAAAAACCAAAAAAAAATAATAATAAAAAAATTAAAAAAATAGTAAAATTCGGATGGAGGGAACCCTTAGCTTTTTTATATATAGAGAGATAACAATAATAATGACAAGTAACAACTAACAAATAATAATAACGATCAGAAAATTAAAATAAGAATATATTAGTATTATTTATAAGTGTAAATAAAATTGTAAATGGGTTTATTTTTTAAAATAAAATATCACTAAGAATCAATAAAAATAAAATATATAATTACAGCTTAATACCATAAATAAATAAATTGATTAATCACATCCAAATTGTTAATAATCAAATATAAGTTATTATCACAATATAATAAGTTTATCTCATTACTCATATAGATATATGTATATTTATTCTGTATTTATTTGTTCCTATTATATAATATTTAAGCTCTATCTTCTAACAGATGTATGGTTTTATAGAAGTATTCGAGAAAATCGTGTCCGACTTTACCATGAGAAGATTTCTGATTTTGGAGGTTTTGTAATAACCCTGGGGAATTCTTGGGTTTAAGAGTTTGAGATACGTTTATTTTTGCAACTGACTAATAGTGAAATAAAAAATCTATTTCGAGAATAAGTCTATTTATATTCGCAACTGCAAATATCCATTTGAAAGGTGATAGAAAACCTTTTCTTAAAATTCATATCTCGGTTCCCATAGTACTTAATGACTGAGTTATTGACGATGATTAAGGTTCTGTTTCCTCTTAAGACAGAGTTGGCTTCAAAAATTGCTGATGTAAAACATGAGCATGATCACCTGAATCAACGCTTGAATTTGTTACTGTTGCCGGTATGATGGATGTCTGGTTGTTGTTCAAAAATTTTCAAAAATTTCACTCTCCGAACCTTTTCTCTTTTACTGCAGCTTCAGGTTTTACTTTCCAATTACACAGCTATTGACAATTCCTAGGTTTTGACTCAAGCGTCTTGTGATAGAAACATAATTTTTAAAACTTTTACATTTGCTAATATTTTGTAGTAAACATAAACCAAAATAGATGAGAACTTCAATGAAATTGTTAAGCCCATTTAACTAATTAGTTTGAAATATTTGGATGATGATGATATGCAGAATTTTAGTCTGAAAGGTGAACGATGAATGTCCGTTCGCAAGTCGATTAAAATTGCGATAAGCAACATATTTTTATGTATGATTAAATTTAACTGATTCGCGTAGACCTAATTATCTTACAATTCTTATGGTCTTCTTTGAACATCGAACGAGAGTAAGGACCGTGGAGTAAATCAGAGATATCTTCCATCGATAGCCATTGGACCTATAAAAAATGTTAGCTAACTATAGTTCACTAGAGTGAGATCACCTCTTACTAACATTCACCCATTTAACACATTACCAACATGTCGAGTGGTGTTGTATTCTGAGTTTTGCTAGAAACAACACGAAAATGTATAATTTTGGTTACCCGTAACACATTGCTATGACTAAACCAAACACTTTATTTTGTTAATTCAATAATCTTTGTATATTAAAAAAATATTTGATTTTCAAAGGATGATAATTATTCTCATCATTAATTGTTATAAATAAAAATTAAATATACAATGAAAGCGAAAATGAAAAATTCAATTTTATAAAAAAATAATTTTCAAAAATCAAAAAATCTGATTGTTAAATAATAGTAACATGAAAAATAATATTGAAAATAAAGCTCAATATCCAGAATATATGGAACTGTTTTTTCGACTTATGAATGGACTTGGCTCTGTGAATGTATATGAGAGACCTTGATATAAATACCTCCCTCTTTTTTTTCTGATTGCATAAATTATAATGACGATGAACAACAAAACGACTAAATGAAATGAAATAATTCAATATTTGAAGATTATTATTATTATTATTATTATTATTATTATTATTATTATTATTATTATTATTATTATTATTAGTATTATTATTATTATTAATATCATTATTATTATTATTATTATTATTATTAGTATTATTATTATTATTATTATTATTATTATCATTATTATTATTATTATTATTATTATTATTATTATTATTATTATTATTATTATTATTATTATTATTATCATTATTATTATTATTATTATTATTATTATTATTATTATTATTATTATTATTATTATTTTAATTCTTATTATTATACGCATAATGATCATTTGTCAATGATCATATGTCAATTTATTGGACAAATACAGCAGGGTTTTAGTGATTTTAAACTTTCAGAGAACATTTAACACATTTTTAATAGGTACTTTATCATTTATTTTTTACACGAGGGACAGAGATATTCTTAAGACTATTGTAATCCATAATTTTAGTACTTTTAAAAAAAATGTATTTTATCATTTTATAGAAAAATACTTTCTGATAATCAAAACAATGATAACCTTAATTACGAGTTGTTAAATTTTATTTATAATTTAGTAAAATGTTTTAGTACGCGGGACATTTCACCCAATTATAGTAATTTTTTCTAGGTGAATTTTTATTACTTTTGACTTCGGTACAATAACCCTCAAACCATTACAAAGGTAGGGATTACTTACCATAAAATTTTTAATATTTAATTTAACAGGTCATGATATTATTGGTAGAATTTAGTCTTTGGAACTTATGAGCATCATTATAGTTAATACCAATGCTAATGGCTCCCTATATATATATATATATATATAGTCCAATTGTGGCATGTTGTAAACGTCAATTTGCAAAATCGTTAAAAATCAAAAAAATTCCTCAAAAAATATTACCTTGAAATTAAAACATTACCCTGCTCTTAAAATATGACCCAAGCCTCAAATAATGACCTTGACCTCCAAAATATTACCTTAAAAAGTTTTAACCTGAGAGAGGGGTGTTTGTCCAGCGGTGACACTTCCATCTACTTTAGTAAACTCTATAAACACGCAAAATATTAATAAAATATATTTTTTATTAAATTTCTTTTAATATGCAATTTATTTGTAAAATGAATCTTAACAATGAATAATAAAATAATCTACTCTGCTCCAAAAATTTGAAATCATTCTTTATTAACAAACAAATAAGAAAAAATATATTAATTAAAATTTATTTAAATATTAAAATTCCGGTTTCTTCAATTTTGTATTTTCAATCAAATATAATTTCTATTTCATCTAATAGAGCTATAAATCAATTATAAATAGTTTGTAAATATTTTAAAATAAATTTCTCGTTCCTTTTGCTTTGAATTTAAAATTTCATTTTTATATTTTAATTCATTTTTTTATAAAATTTCAATTGTGTTTTTAAAAATTTTTTAAATTTTTTATCGTTTTTAATTTTGGCCTTTCATATTTTAAAACCTCACAATGACTTTTTAAAAATTGAGAAAATCTTATATACTTTTATTAGAAAAACTTTTAAAATTCTACTATCAGTTTGCGTTATTGTAATATATTCTTAGAAAAATTATTTTTCCAAATAATTCAATTTTAATTTCTTTGTTTACTTATAAATTTTATTGTTTATGTTATTGAAAGTTTGCTTATTTATTAACTTGAACTGAAATTTCAAATGCTTATGAAATATATGGTAATTGCAACCAAGGGTCATAGGTCATTTCAGTTAGAAAATATTGTTTGGAATACCTGATTTAAAATTGGTATTTTAAAACATGAGTTATCATAGGAAAAAATACCGGAAATGCATTCAAAGTCTTCAGTATTATAATTCGAAATTCACCGAAAAAATATATTGATCGCTTTTCACTTTTTTGAAAAGGTCTTTCAATTATTGTATTGCATTTTTAGGGCAAATACGCAATGGGATTCTGCGTTTGATCATCGAATTATATTTAATTGGTTAAAAATGGTGACCTCATTTCTCCCCCTGTGTTCTATAACTTATATGCCACGATGTACTAAAAGAAGTATATAATCTCCCCTGACAGTGAATTTTAAGATATAAAATTAATTCTTCTCTCAACCTCATCAAAATTGTATCCCACAGAAGATGGGCCATATTCTTTACCTAAGAAATAAGAAGAGATACAACCCAGTGCAAGAGTGGTAATGTTGATTTATGCGTGGGAACTTTCAAGATATATACCAAAAATATTTTATAGTTTTTTTTTGTTAAATACAATTGCCACACGAGATATCAATAGCATCTTAAAATTTTCTTGAATTTATTGTTTTTAGTATTTTATTAATTAATATTTCTATAATAAAATAATATTATATAAAAAGAAATAATATAATGTAATATAAAAGAAAATAAAATATATATATATATATTACTTATTAATGTCACACATATTAGAATAATAAGTTCTGTTGATGGGATGCATCTGTTTGTATCTGAACCTAGAAACAATGGTCCACATGACACTGGAGATATTGAACCTTCTGGACACGTGTAATGCTTTGGACAGTTTTTAGGTTTTTCAGATGGATACTTTGAACGAAAATAATATTGATATGATTTTAATTTGTTGCAAAAAAATATTATATATTATATATTATCAAAATATCAGCATATCCGTAATACTTTTAAAATATTTTTCTTTAAATAAATTATTTTTGAATATTTCTAAACACGAAAATTATTATTATGTTACATTTTTTATCAAAAAATAAAATAACTTTGAAAAAGTTAAGATCTGTCTGTTTTTAAGATTAAATTTTGCATATTAAGTATAACATAACAACAGCTTTTATTAATTAGTTATCTTGACTAACACTTGAGAAAGGCCGTGTTGATAATTTGTGGTAATCCTTAATAATTTTATTGATCTATTTTCTAACCGAAATAAAGCAATACTTAATTTTAAAACTTAACCATTGAAATTATCAAAAATAAAATTAAAATTTTTTTGATGTAATTTTAAACTGAAGTGGAATCATTATTATTCATAAGGTAACAAAATCCTGCATTTTCTTAATACAAAATTAAAATGAAGTTTTTATAAATTATGACCCAAATCCGTGCACTATGGGTCAAAATGACAGTGTTGGTTTTCCTAATAATGAAGATAACCTTCAATTATTTTAAGTAATCTAACGTAAAATCTCGATTATAATACGCAACCATAACTTTTCAAGCTTTTATTGAAAAACAAGATGTAATTATTTATTAAAATTTTTTGATAAAAAGAACAAAATGTCAAATTCGGTAGAAAAGCAACTTAAATTAAGCAACTCATTTTTAATCACTATCACCAGAATGCAGCTCAACCAGTGGTGAATTATTAGCTCAATGCGCGTCTGTGTGCGCGTTGTATTGTGTGATGAATTTGTGTGCGCACACAGACGCGAGCAATGTAATTTTTTGGGTTGGGTTGTTGGTGTGTCGCGTCTGTGTGCGCTTTTCTTTTCTTTGTTTTTGGCTTGTGTGCGCACACAGACGCGAGCAATAGGGTGGAGTGAAAATTTTTTTTTCTTAATATCTTGTTTGGATAGCTATAAAAACTTGGTAACACATGCAATTAGTAATGTGGCAAACAATTAGACAATTTAAAGCATATCTTGAGGTTCCACAATTGACCTAAAGTATAGGCATATTTCGATAAAAAAGCAATAATCTTTAAAAAAAAACATTTTTTATAAGTAACATATTTATGTTATGGTTTAACTTTTTAACAGTCTGTACATAACATTACAAGTAATAAGAACCATATCTGTGAAGGGAAACCACATGCAAACTGTCTAACATGTTTTTATAACTACAAATGATGTTGGGCTTTGGTGTCCAGTTTTGGCATTTTCGATCTCGATTCCAAGCGTGCTCTAATGAATCCGTCGCGTTTTTCTGGACCACACACCATTTCGGATGCTTCTGTCACTAGCTTGATATGTCTCTCTACTGCCTGGGTGTGACAAGGATAGCGGGCGAAATCCAGTCTTGGCGTTTCTTCTTCCCGGATCATGGTTAACAAAGTATCTTCGTCAATGTCCACTACGATTGGAGGCTCTGTGATCGGAGTTTTCTGCCAATCGATCATGTCTATGTAGCTAGTAGCTTCAAAGTTGATTACTGGCACGCAGAAAGATCTAACTGAAGTCGAACGTTTCTGCTTTCTGGATTTCAGTATGCGTCGCAGAGCTAACTCGCGTATATCTGATCTTTCATCGGTAAGCATCGCAAGCAACAGATTTTCTGGATGACTAAAGAATGCGTTGCGTTGAATTACCGGGTCAACAACTTTCTTCAGCTCGTCTGTGAGGTAGCGTGATTTCAGTATCGTACTGTGGACATGTCGAGCGCCGTCTTTACACGAAGGGGTATTCTTTATTTCAAACCATGCAGGTGCATAAACTGTTACGATGAAGGTAGCAAGCGTCTTTAGTTCATCCGACGGGCTTCTTGTGGCAACATACAGACGTAGTATGCGATTAGCCGTGGTTAACCATCTCGAATGGTTGATAAGACCAGGATTGCGAAGTGAATGGTCGACAGGACAAATACCAACACTTACAGCAGTACACAAATCGAACAGGTATTTCTGATCTGTACTTAAATCGTCGGAATTTGCACTTGACGGTAGAACACAGTTTATCGGCATGTAGTCAACGATGGGAAGCTTCTCACAATTCAACAATGACTTTCCAATGGGACCAGAAAATCCTTTTGGACCATTGGTAGGTCCATCAAGATACTGAAACAAATGTCTTTACGGTAATTAGTTTGCATGCAACTGACATACGAACCACTGTAGCGGTCTGTGTAACGTCACTTCAAGTAATCGAATGATGCCTCCTCGAATGCCCGTATTAGTGGCTGTCCCATCACAACCTATTGCTTTTATGCCACTCGTGTCAACATTTCTTTTATTCAAATATGCAATCAACTCAGCCGTAATAACTTTGCTTGACCCTGCAGTTGGTGTAATGTGACCGAAATATGTAGCTCCTGGTTCGGCTATAATCGATATATGTTCTTCAGTTATTATTTTCCGATGAAATTTACCATCGCATTCTTTAATTTGGGTCATTGTATTGTCTTTTCTGCCGTCAAAATATAACCCAGTGATTGTGTTACTGACTTCGGCACATAATGCGCCACGCTTATTACAACGTTCTCGACGCACTTTACTTCTGTCAATCACTTTAGAAACATCATGTTCGTGGATTATTCCAACATCTTGAAGAACAGCACTGGCGATTCCTGCTGCCGCCCTGTCGGATACGCCATGTCGATCACACGCTAAAGCCAACGACGGTAGCTTAACTCTCATCTGCTTGTCATTCAATTTTCGCTGTTGTTTAATTTGGCTTATACAATCGTCATCAGAGTCATCTGAATTGACTCTAGAAACAGGAAGTGCAGCGTGTGAATGCGTAGAAAAGTGAACTAATAATGATCTTTTAGTTAACAGTAAGTAACGATAACGTATTAGTGGAAGCAAAAAGTTGCCAATTCCTTGTAATGAAAAGAACACCGGATAGCAAATACATTATCGTTTTCTTATCAATGGTTACATTTTAAAGTTGGTTGTGGAACCTCAAGACATTATTTAAATTATTGTTTTTCTTTACAGAGTACTTCATTGGACCTCATAGCAAGTTTTTATAACTATCCAAAGTCTACTAAGTCAAAAAAATTTTTTTCGGTCATTTTCACTCCACCCTAGCGAGCAATAGGTATTTCAATTTTATTAGTTAGTTTTTTTTTGTAATCTTTTAGATTTTTTATCGATTTTGTTGAATGTTGTAAAGAGTTGGAATTTTATCGATGTTTTGAAGGAATGATGATTAATTTGAATACATGTGACTATTGCAATAAAGAGAGTTGGTAATGAAGAAATTTATGAATATGATAATGTTAATGGTGTTAATGGTATCGAATTTCGGTTTATAAATTTTGGTAAAGAGTTAGAAAAGATGGCGGCAATTAATTATGAAAAGAATAATATGATATCAAATTTATGTGGTGGATTGCTTTCCGTGGACATTCGATGCAATTATTGTGATGTAGTAGCTACACAAAGACAGGTTCCAGATAAAATGATTGAGAAGAGTTCAGCTACAAGATTGTTTAATATTACTGAAAGTACTGGAGGTGTTATGACTGGTATGATCCCTGATTATCGATCTCAAGTATGTCGTGCACAAATGGAAGCAGCTCGATTTAGATATAAACATGGATATGAAATGCCTTGCGACATAATAAGTCGTTCTGTTGCGGATATTAATCTCCTGGTATGGACACGGACAAATTGTTATTATTCAGAAATAAAATGATTATGCTTTATTTTGAATTTGAAAATGAACAACCAGTGTTGTTGTATCTATTTCACAATTATTGTTCCCGCCGTAATAAATATTGCCATCATCATCCTTATACCAACCATATTTTCTTTTGTACTCAAGTATAATACGCACCCCTAATTTTTGCGGAGTAAAATGTGAAAAAAGTGCGTATTATACTCAAGATTTTCCGGTAACAAAATTTCAAAGTAATATTGGTTTGTTTTAATTATACGTTATTAAGTTAATATTTTAAAATTATATAATTATTAGCATTGTATATGTTACAGTGAATTTGTATTACCAGTGAGAATATATTTTCACTAACGTTTCAGTGAATTCATATCCGAATACGTTTTCACCAGTGGAAATATATTTCTACTGGTGAAAATATAACTTCACTAGCAAGTTTTAGTGAATGTGTATTCTACTCTAACCTATAATTGAATGTCAGTTTGACAGTTGCGTGTTTTTTTGTTTTCATTTGTGTCAACCGCTCCAGTTATTTCTAGTCTGTAGACTACCCGAGTTAAAAGCTTAAATTTCACAGGAGATACAACAACTTACACATTAAATATAAATACATATTTAGAAAAATTTAAAAACTTTTAAAAACACTTCGCAGCTAGATGAAAGATGGGCGACACATCGACACTTACTGCCAAATATTTCCACGCGGCGAATTCTCGCTTGTCAATGAATACAAACTCACTAAATGTAACCAGTGAATTTGTATCTTCAGTGTTAGATATACATTCACTGACCGGCTTAGCGAAAATATATTTTCACTCACTGGTAATACAAATTCACTGTAACATATATATAAAATGAAAAATATCTTGTTTTATTATTTTTTGGAAAATTTAAATTCGCCATTCGGTATAATATTTTATATGTAAATTTTTTATATGTTTATATGTTTTATATGTTTTCATATACTTTTTATATATTTTTATAAATGTGTATATTTTTAGAAATTTGTTTTTAACCAATAATTTACCTGACAATAGAATCCGGCTGGGCAAATATAACACATTACATTCCCAGCTATAGCTGCATAATAACCGTATTGGCAAGGACGGCATCGATTACCAGGGTTTTGGTTAAATGTACCTAAAATAAAAAAAAGATTAAGTGTTGAATATATTAATTTCAAAGTAAATGATTAAATGAAAAATATGAAATTCATAAGAAATCTCATTAATTTTATTAAAATGGAGACACAAATCTTATCACATTAGTTTTCAAAAAATCATGTCTTGTGTCATATTTCTTTAAAACTGTAAACATTTACAGTGTCATAATCATCAAAATAAATATTTCTATATAATTACTTTAGGTTTATTCAGGAAACATCAACTTAGTTCAGGGGCGGGGAACCTGCGACCTTTTCACATAGTTTGTATTTTATTACAAATTACAATTGAAATTCATTTTGTTTAAATTTTTGAAATAATTATTAATACTAATAATATTTTTCAAATATTTTTTCGGTTACTTTTCCATAAAATAAACACAGTAGGCCTCGTTTTGCGGTAAAACACAGTTGCTGAGCAACTGCGAATGATTTAGTTTAATTTCGTAATCGGTTATTATTATTTATAGTTTAAAATTTTGCATTTACCGTGTATTTAACCATCAAGTAATTGATTTGTGATAATTATATCTAATTATAATTCTCTTTATTAACAACATATGTATGAATATCACTTTTTATTTTAAGTTATCAACCATGTCAAAAAAACTTAAAAGAAAACTGAATGAGGAAAACAGATCCTTTAATGAAGGAAATTCAATATTATCTTATTTCTATAAAAGATAAAATGTTTTGTTTATTATGCAATTCTGTACTAACAACATTAAAAAAATACAATGCAAATCAGCATTATTTATCTCACAAAGACCACAAATATGTCCAACCAGAAAATCTACACTTCAAAAAATGAAAAAAGAAAGACAGGATCAAACACGAGCTTTCAGTACTTTCAATAAGCAAGGGACCGCTGCAACTGGTGTTACGTTCAAAATAATATACGTTCAAAACTTGGAAAAATATTGCACCAAGCCTTAGTTCATTTGTGAGCAGTTTTTCATTGTTTTTCTAATGAAGTTTTACTTTTAAAGAAAAACTTTTGATAGTTGTCACACATATGCTAGACATAAAAATAGAGTTAATAATTTCTTTGACTCATACTTTTCTAGATATAATTTTGAAACGTTATATAAAGCTCTACAAAAATTTCTAATGCTGCCATTTGAGAGCAGTGGAGCCGAATGTATTAATAAAAAATAATCATAACTCATTATTATTTGACCAGGAAATTAGCTCTACTTTTAAAATTTGTTTATATCTCAAAATCTTAATATGATACACATATTTGGGGTCTCTATGTCAGGAGTTTGCTGATCCTATTCCTAGATTGCTATAAATGATTTTTCATATTTACTAAGTTTATATATTTTAATTTATATTTGGTTTTATTAATAATAATATATAATCAACAATCTATATAATAATAATATAATAAAATAATAATAATAATGATAATAATAATAATAATATCAATAATAATAATAATATCAATAATAATAATAATAATAATAATAATAATAATAATAATAATAATAATAATAATAATAATAATAATAATAATAATAATAACAATAATAATATTTATGGGAAATGATTGTTTCTTAGTAGCCGCGTTAATTAAATGTTAAAGGAGTAAATGAAAAGATGAGCCTTAGCTGAAAAATATTTATTAAACAAATATTTTCCAATATCAGATTATTCCCATTATTTATGGGTGGATTTCGTGCATTAAAGCCATGACAACAATTAGGATAAATCAACATCTCAAAAAATCTTGTCATAACTAAAACTAAAATGTTAATAATCTCAGAAAATTTGAGGACCGATTTTAATTAAAGGAAATGTTTGGGATTACTCAAAAATGTACAAAATAAGCGTAAAATGGAAATTAGTACAAAATATTAAAAATAATTAAATATTCAAAAAATTAAAAATTAAAATTTAATTATAAAGTCACGAAAAGCCAAAAATATTAAATTATATTATTCCATCTTGTACAGGCTGCTGAGGGATTTGTTAATAATATTTGTTATTAACTCAATTATTAGTGTTAATTAGTGGTTTTCACTACTTTCAAAGAAAATATTAATTATACTGAAAAGTTGTAAAATTGCAACTTTTCATAAAAACAAAGTATTTACAAATAAGACTTTTAATTCATGCCTGCCAAGCTCAGGAATTTTGTGTATTTTAATTAATTAATTTATTATTTTGTATTTCTTAAATATTATTGACATATGACAACTCATCAATCTAAAACTATGAACTATAACAACCTTTTTCACACATTAAACATGAAGTACTTCCACTTTTCTTCTGATCTGTTCCAGCAGCGCATTTGTTACAGGATCGTTGTCCTTCAAGCCTAAATGCAAAAGAGATATAACATAGAATGAAAAGAATTGACAATTGAATTGTTTTATGTTGCAAGATTTTTAAAGCATACCAATATACCAATTAGTTTTTTATATACATTTACTGATTCATAGTCAAGTTCTTTTAATAAATACAATGCCAATGGAAAAGAAATCTGAGGTGAAAATTGAAAAAAGTTTTTATGATATATACTATTTAACTATGTAATGATAAGGTGATAGAATAATTTTTTTTGCCAAATCGGACAGTTTTTTTGGAACGAGGAAGTATAATATAAAGAATAATATTCTTAATTTAATCTAAATGTTTTTAGATATTCGTTTAGATATTATACATGATTGGAATTATTTCACTTTACAGGAAATTCATTAATTACCTATTAAAATAATTCGGTGGGCATTTTTGACATTCGATGGATTTCGATAAATTTGCAAACGTTCCTAAAATTACATAAATATCATTTCAAAATTAATACAGAAAGTACCAGGACTACACAATGAACAATTCGTACTGCCCATTGTGTTACTGAATGAACCCGGGGAGCATTCAGTACAGTTTGTTTTGTTAAAATCATCTGAATAATGTCCTAGAAAAAGTCTAAAAATTTTTTAAGTAAAGATCGTTTCTAAACCTTTTTCACAAAGTGTACAATTCCCTGTGAAAACATCGATAAAAGTACCTGGTGGACATGAAAGACAGACATAAACTGAAAAATAAAAATATGAGTTAATTAAATCAAATAATTTTAAAACAATGACTTTAAACATAGTGCTTTAATCGACTTTCTAGGTCACTGGAAATATTTTGAGTAATTATTAGAAATCAATTCAAAGATGTTTAGCACAAAATAATTAATACTGTTATCTTTTTTTAATTGATTTTATATAATTAATTTTTTGAGAATTTAATTTGAAAAACAAGGTCGTTTGTAAATTTTTAAAATATAAATAATCAATATTAATAAACATTTATCTTTTAGTTGCACCTTTAATTTTTTTAATTCAATAATTTTCATATTAATATTTGTAAGACTATAGATCAAAACAATATAACTTGATAAAGTCTGTGCCAAAATACCATGCACCTTATATGGTTTTGATCTATAGCTTTACAAATATTAATATGACAATTATAAAATTTTAATTAAGCTTAAAAATTATTTAATTAAAACAAAAGTCCCAAAAATTTAAACAGACAACTGATATAGTTTGTGTAAAAACTTCAATAAATATATCAATGTTTTTCATATTTACGAATTTTCGTCACTGCCTTTTTAAAGTGATTTTTAATATATATATATATATATATATATATATATATATATATATATATATATATATATATATATATATATATATATATATTATATATATATATATATATATATATATATATATATATATATTTATATATATATATATATATATATATATATATATATATATATATATATATATATATATATATATATATATATATATATATATATATATATATATATATATATATATATATATATATATATATATATATATATATAATCAAGAAAATGATCGAAATAATGGAGAAAATGTAGTATATTATGACGAACCAAGCATGTTTTAGGCAGCGCAAAATATTTTGTAATATTGTGTGATTGGCCCCGCCCCATTTATTTTTCTTTTTAAAACCTTTTTATTCTTATTTCTTATTAAATAATCATCATATTTAGGGGGAAAATCGATAGTTAACGGGTTAATGATTCTTGAAAATAATTGATTTATATACTTGATTTACAATTATATAGACTAAATAAAGTTGAAAAAAATGAAATTCTAAATGAAAAATACAAATCAGATGTGAACAAAAAGATACTGATCTTACGTATAAAATAATTGAAAATTGAATTCTGATGATGGACGCAATAAATTTTATTATTAATTATTATTATTATTAATTATTATTTTATTATTAATTGAATAAATTTAGAATTAAATTTTGTTTTCTAAATGAAAAATAATAAAAAATAATAACTAAATCACAAGAAATGAAATTGCCTAATTTATCATAATTGACAACGAAATTATAAAATAACAATATAATTAATTAATGTCAAAAATAATTGAATAACAGAGAATAAATATATGATAATTATTTTTAATTAATAATTTTAATTTTTGTTTGCGAATTTTTACAATTTTTCTAAAATTTTAAATTAATATTATTTATGTTTTTATTATTGTATTTTTGTTACATATATTAAAGAAATATTTTTATTCTAAATCTTTTTCAAGAATAAATTGTGAAAAATATATGATGTATATATTTAATTTACCTGAGTTTTTATAGTTGCAACATTTTAATAACGCGCTCTAAAACCCACAGAATCATCGATGTTTTAAAAATGTTAAAATTGTATTGTTAAATACACTGACAATAGCAAATTTGTTTACGTCATACG
>CAUHTR010007263.1:50007-63837 GCA_959609185.1 Schmidtea polychroa | reverse complement strand
AATTATTAAATTAAATTCTAAATGTTAAAATTTTAAAAATTATTATATATTATTTTAATTATAATTTTTAAAAAGAATGAAATGTTTTTATTAAAAAGATTTTAATTTTAGATAATTAATAAAATTATTAAATTTGTTTAAAATCCTTAATTTATAATGTTATTATATCCTACCTGATGATGAGAGGAAAACTGTCGAAATATATCGTGAAAAGAATGATTGGCGTTTTCTTATAATTAAATCATTGCCATTTATGTTTAACTATTTATTCAATAATATTAATAATAATAAATCCAATGTCAATGGAATAGAAATCAGTGGTTAAAATTGAAAAATGTTTCTTATAATAATAATATTAATATTTTGAATAATGAATAAATTTTTGAAAATGCCAATGTAAATACAAATTTATATATGCATATATTAAATATAAAATAATTAAAAAATATATTAATAAATAATAAAACTAAATTGAAAAATATTTTATAAGGAAAAGTGGAAAATAATTATTATTAGAATTGTTGTTGGATAATAGAAAAAAATATTATCCAAAATAAAATAATATAAAAAGAGAAAACAATTAAATATAATCTTTTGGCGTCTGGAGTTTTTTATGAAAATTTGTATTTCTTTCTCATAATAATCTGAAATTGGATAATTAAAACGCATAATCGAGCATTACATGTAAAATAAAATAAATTAAAACTTCTTTTGGAAAAATGTCAATTCTTAACTATCACATTTTGCACTACATTATGTCTCAGCAATCAAAGGATCTGGAATATTTGTACTGCACTCTTTTTTCTTTTGAAAGTACATAATACTTTGAAAGTTCAGAAATATGAAGAAGTTTTGACAGTTTGCAAATTTCTTTGAAAACATTAACAATTGATAAGAATTTTTGAAATATCCGTCTTATATCTTTCAATGCGCTGGTCCAGCAGAAAATGTGTTTCGCTATATATTTGGATAGTGATAATTTTCCATATTATAGCGAGTGTAGCAAAGCCCATGTGCTGCCAATATTCTGGCTTTTATTCCTCTGATTGCATCAAAATTTTAATTTCATTCATTTATGAAAAATGTCATTGTTTTCTTGAATGCAAAAAATTGTGACCACAGTTTATTAAAGTTTATAAACAATAACTGAATATATTTGTCAAAATTAATATTCAATTCTAGAACTTTACGGTTGATCAATTGGACGAGACAGTACACTTTAATATAACATGTTGGTGTACAAATCTATGGATGTCTCATTATTTGTTATCAGTTATTTTCATTCAATTTATAAATTTGTTTTTTCATGGATATTTTGCAATTTCAAGTGAGTTTTATTAATTTTTAACTGAAAATTTATGTTTAATATTAATATCCATATATATTTACTGCATTTATCTGTTTTGAGCTAAATTGGCGAATATTTATTAAATTAAGCTTTTAAGTTTTTTTGACTTTTAAAAGTTTTTCTCTTCAAAATATTAACTTACAAAGCTAAAAAAGCATTTTGGTATTTATATAATCATTTAAAATGAAATTCGTCGTCATAATATTGTGTTTTTTCTCTTTATTTTCCTTAAAACTCATATTTTTTTAAATTGAGTTCATCAGTGTCTTTCGCATTGAATTTTTAATTCTAATCTGGCACATTTTCCCCAAATAATACTGCATAATTTTGCAGAAAATCTATCATTAAAGCTCATTCTAGTAAATACATCAGCGGGGAAACCTTTTTCTCTATCTCCATTTTTAATTTTATTAAATAAACTGTTTGTGAAATTTAAAAGTTGGTTAGCATCAGAGATATACTCATATGTATTCATATTTAACCGTTTGTTAAATGCCCTAGAGTTTATTTAATGTCCTATTCTGCGTAATTTTTATTATGTAAATTTTTTAAACCGTGTTTGTATGCAGGTATTTATTCTTCTTTCAACAGTGAATTTTACTTTCTTTCTATAGTTTAAGTTATTATTTTATGTCATGGATTTAATTAAATGTCCTTTTTGGCTATGGCACATTCATTTATTATAGGTAGGTTTTATTTAAATTATTAATCTTTAAATCAATGTTCATTTAGCCATCTTCAATTTTCTTGTAGTGTATAATGATTTTGTTATTAACACACACATTTGTTATTGTTTGTAAAGTGATGATTTTTTGGTAGCAGCATTAAATAAGTGTTAAACAATTAAATGATAATTTAAGCCTTTTGCTGCGAAGTATATATTTAATAAAATAAAAGAATTTTCAGCTATATATTTTTATAGTTGAAAATTTTTTCATTTCATTAAATATATACTTAGCAGCAGAAGCCTTGAACTATTATTTAATTTGTTTTTGTTATTGTTTAGTTTTATAATATTTTATTGAAGTTCTTAAAATTTATAATTTAGACCCTTACGTATTGCGTTTCAGTGTATTTATATTTTCCAGTTCAAAGAAAATTTAATTAAAAAAATAATACAGACATCATTTTGTTCCCTTACTTATTATATGTCACTTTTTGCAATTATTGTGATTATTACAATGTATACTTAATGAATTTTGACATAAAAAAACTCCGAAGTCTAAACGAAATGATAATATTTACAGTACATGCAAAGAATAAATCTCAACTTTCAATATCTCCAGTGACGTTTCGTAATCTTTAGAGAAATTTTGAAATTTAAGAATTTTTAAATGTAAAATAAATTTCTCAATAAAGCCGAATCAAATTTTAAAGAAAATGACAAAAGATATATCTACAAAAATTAATTCAGATCAACCCAATTCAATTTCCACATTTCCACACTTCCCAATGTCAGATTTGAAGATCAGAAATTATTTATCCTCCAGAAATTTTCAAACGTTTTATGACAAAAAAAAATAAAATTAATCCATTTATTATATAATTTATTTCTTTTTCTACTTTATTTCTGTTATACGTACTAATTTAGATTCCAATTCCAATGGGAATCTGTCATAGAGAACATCACTCGTTTGGAAGTTTGCATTTTTATTATGTAATTAGATTTAAACAACTTGCGTTATTGAAGAATTATTGAGATATGATTTTTTATAACGCAAACTTGCATTCTTTTCTTCTCTTTCTTATTCAAGCCACTTTCAAAATGTCTTTGGAAGGCCTCGAAATTTAGAGGTTCGGGAAACTGTCTTTCTTGCCTTCACTAATAGACACTGAAATGCACTATTTGTTTTGTTATTGTCGTCAATAGTATGTTGTTGTCAATTTTAAGAAGTTGATAAGAGAAAAAGACCTTAGTCATTTACTATTTTTATCCACACGAATTTCTTTGTAAGCAAGGAACAAAGTTCCGAAAAGAAGTTGTGCTGGGCTGGCTTGTGTAGTGTTTGATAGGGTATTTTCCAAATCGAATCACATATTATGTTAAAAACGGATTCTATTAACAATACCAATAAAAATAAAATAAAAGCAAGTATAAAATTTATATAATAATTTTTTACATCGCCCTAATTTTTCATTATTTTATTAAAACACCACTAGCTGTATTAATGTATATAGGAGGAATTGTGTGCAAAAAAGGCTAAGATACCTCTAATTTATGTAGAGAGTAATAAATTGAATATTCACTATGATATTTACCACTGATTTCTTTTCAATTGACATTGTATTTATTAAAAGACGAGTTTATCGAAAGCGAGTTTATCGAAAAATATTATTTTTAAGGAATTAAAAACTTTTAAATTTTTTCTTTATATGCAGAAACTTAAATTGCAAAAAATTAAAAAAAAGAGACATGCTTTTTTGAGATAAAATCCTCAATTCGTAAGTTCCTTAAAAATATTATTTTTCGATAAACTCGTCATTCGATCAATTGATCATTCGATAAACTCGTTTTCGATAAACTCGCTTTCGATAAACTCGTTTTCAATAAACTTACCGGGAATCGACTATATGATATTCAATATGATATTCACGAATTTTAGGCACTGCCTTTTTCAAGTGATTTTGATCAAAATAATTAATAATAATTATACATTTGTTTAAAAATCCTTAATTTATATAGTTATTTATATAGAAAACTTTTGAAATATATCGTGAAAAGATTGTTTGATTGGTGCTTTCTTATAATAGAATAATTTAAATTCAATTGTTACAATCTTATTATGTTGCGATAAATAATTAAAAACAAAACAATCACCAATAATTTACATATTTAATTTATTTTAAGCATCAATTCAACACCATAAAAGGAGGTAAGGAGATTGTATGATGTATTACAATATATTGACAAAACGTTAGGGCTCCAAAATATATATTTAACATTATAATATTCAATTAACAAATATTTAAAAATTTTAAATTCTATGCAGTTGCTTAAAAACCCCCACCGATTAGCGACCTCAAAATAAAATTTAATAACTTCCTTTAAATGTCGATTACTTAGATTTATTTCGGCAAAATTACAAAACATAGCTCCCGAGATAAAAATTCGGCGGTAGCTTAGTGTCTATGCATAAAATAAAAGATAAGTAGAAATGCCACTGATTTGTGGTTACGTGGAAATGTGTGGCACCGCCCTTTAAGTATGTAAAAGACAGTCTAATACCAACTTATATCACGAAGAACTATACCATCTTATATTCTTGAAAAAGATTTCTCTAGAATTTCCGAACATAGAAAAAATTTATGTTTGATGATATCGAACTCTACTGAAGAATTATCTTTCAGTAAGATGAAAAGAATAAAATACTATATAGGTGGTGCCCACGAGTATGAAACACGATAAGGTTGGATTAATGCATTTAATTTGAAATTATAATATATATTTTTAACTTCGTAAGTAATTTTTTGTCACATATGCTTTTATATTTTTTATATTTAAAATAAGTGTATTTTTAGATACTTTTAAATTAAAACATTATTTTTGAGGCCCCAAAATATTTTGTACTTAGGCCTCCTCCAATACCAAAATGTCGAGTGGAACCAAAAACCCTCTTAGAACATTAAACCAAGACAGATAATAATGATAAAACTTTCAACAGAATATCACTTTGATAAATGAATATAATTAAATTTTAATTTATTAATTTCTGATAATATATCAAGCATTTAATAAGTGCACTATACATTCTCACTATTGGATCGAATCTCACGTAAACAGGTACTAAATAGCTCGTGTCAATATTTACTGTAAATAAATCCCCGGGGCTTCACACTGTCCAAATACGCGGAAAAATCATACTGAAACATTTACAAAAAAAATATTAAAAAAGAAATCATTGGAAATTCTTTTTTATTGTTTCTGACTGAGAAATTTTGTTTATATTAATATGTTTATGAAATTTTCACTTTTGAATTTATTATGTTTAATATTTAAAACAAACATCTGTAAATGACAATATGTAAACAACGAATTCTCATGTCGATGTAAATTTAAATTTTCGAAAAAAAACTAAATGAAATTTTAAATAAAATTATGCATTTGTTTTAAATAGCATATATGAAAGTACTACTTATTAGGATATTCAGGGGGTATCTAGAGTACAAGTTTTGGATGAATAAGTACAAGACGTTATTATATTCATTAACATATACTTATTTACATATATTGTATTTTTCAAATATTCCCATAATAATTAATCTGATCTTATTTTTATTTTTAATTAATTTATTTTATTTTAATCAACTGGTTTTGTATTAAAGAATTATTGTTTTATTTTTAATATTTCTTTTGTTATTTCGTATTGTTTTTATTAGTTTAATAATTAATTATATTTTATTATTTTTTAATAATCTTAACAATTCCTTTAATTTGATTGGCTACCTGTGACCGAACATTTATTTTTAGTAAAATATTGTTGAAAAGTTCTCTCAATTTTGATTTCTTATTTATTAGTAGTGAAATATTTATTATTGAAAATGGTTTAAAAAAAAATCAAAATTAATTCATTTAACAAATGATATGTTTAATAATTAATGATTAATAAATAATAAATGATAATAATTAATAAATGATATGTTTATTTATGATACTGGGGGAGGATAATCAGTCAGGTTATTAAGAATTTATTCTTTGATGATAATAATATATTATTTTCTACATTTATTTTTCGAAATCAAATATCTGCAAAAATTATCGGACATAAATTTATTAAATAAACTAATAAATTGTTTCACCGTGTTCAATTTATCCTTCAAAAAAATTAAATTAATAATATAAAATAATATAACTGAAAATGAAAGGCAATTTTCAGTACAACAAATTTTCTTTCGAAATTTTCAATTTGTTTGAAACATACATTACTGCAATTATGCATGAGTAATTTAATATTTATATAATTTGGGGGTGGTCAAATACCGATTCAAATCAATTATACTCCATATCCAATTTGATCATGTAATTATAATAATTATTACCATCTTAATATTGTAAATTTTTAAAATGTATTAAAAATAATAAAAATGAAAAAATAGGAATTTAATAATCCTTTTTTAATCAAATATTATGGTTCATTGCCTCGGTCACCATTTGCAATTTTGGATTTTTCAATTAGATTTTTACCCAAGGGAATTTTACATTTAGATCAATTGAAAGAAAACAAATAATATATATCTGCCATTTATAAGTCTGTCGCAATTGTGCTTAAAGCATGTAAATACAATTTGTTTTAATAATTTTAAAATATCATAGTTTAATTGGAAAGTTATTATTATTATTATTATTATTATTATTATTATTATTATTATTATTATTATTATTATTATTATTATTATTATTATTATTATTATTATTATTATTATTATTATTATTATTATCATTATTATGATTAATTTTAATATTAATTGATTATCTATACAAAATGTGACTGTTTGTGTGTGTGACTGACACATCAAATACCAATTCCTTATTAAAAAATTTAAATTCATTAATTAATTCAGTTTTATTAAATCATTGTTAGTTAATCATGCAAAACCTATATTTATAATTTTATAAGTGATGTATCAACTAGTAATAATAATAATAGTAATATTAATAAACTGAATTTTTATGACCAAAGATATTATTAATATTATTATTATCAAGTGCGGAGAATGAACATATACACAAGGAGGTCGCATTTGATTGATCTCGTTGTATTTTCCTATCGCATGGATTAAGCTGCTACCAAAAAAACAGATTTGTCTTTCAATTTCAAACAAATCCCTGTCAACATTTAATAATTATAAAATTAAAATAACTTGCATTTGCATCCCATTTTCATTTGATTTCATAAAATAACAAGCTCTTTGTTTTATTTATAATGAAACCGGTTTATTATTTAATTATTTTTTTCTATGAAAACAAGGATAAAATCAAAAAACTAATAAAATAAATAATTATATTTACTTACAATATTTGTTTTTATTGAAGGATAATTTTATCTTGAATACAGGCGTGGAAACAAAATTAAAAATGAAGAGAACTTTGCTAAAAACAATTAAAACTTAAGCAATTTAATCATTTCGAAATTCACTAAAAAACAATTCACTGCTGTTATCTTTATTATGGGCTTTTCAGTCAGTTATATCTTATGAAGCAAATTTATGAAGAGCTTTAATATATTTTATAAATCAGTTATAATGAAATATAATATAGAGATTTTAATACTAATACTAATATTATTATAGTTTATTATTATTATTATTATTATTATTATTATTATTATTATTATTATTATTATTATTAATATTATTAGAAACATTCTTTGTGGTATTTTGAGTATTAATAAGGTTCATAATTGAAATTTTAACATGTTCATATATATATTAATAAAAAAAATTGTTCTTTCAAACAAAATAATCAGGTTTTTATAAAATATGTACATAAACTTAGCAAGATTAATATTCAATTAATTCAATCAAAAAGATTAGTTAATCATACTGTATTTAATTATTTACTAAACATTATGAAGCATTATTTTTAAGTTGGAAAAGTTTATTCTTCTAAAATTTGTAAAAATGTTACAGCTACATATTATGAAAATGGTAGTTTTCTAAAATTTACGAAAATATTTAAATTTTTAAAATATTAATGTTTTTTTAATGTAATTTTAAAATATTCGTATAATCATTACAATTACTGTTAAAAAGGTTCATGATTAAATAAGCATTCGCTGCATATTACATATTAAATGAGAAAATTATTATTATTATTCTTTTTTTATTATTATTATTATCATTATATTTTATTATTATATATTGTAATAATTGATGAGATAAAAATGTGTAAATTTGTAATTTTTAATATGAAATTATATGAATATTAGAAGTAGTGAATGTCAAATGCTTAAAAAACCAATTCACATTAATAATCATATGGAATGACGGATTAAGATTTGTAAATTACAAAGGGTTCATTTATTGCATTCTGGGAGCATTTAGTAAAAACTCCTCACATCAAAAAAAACTATTTAGTCATCATTCTCAGATTTAAAAATTAGATAAAAGATAATCAAACTCAAAATTATTTTCTATTAAAATTCAATGTTAATCAAAAGTCTTATACAACTATCTTAAAACTAAGTCTCATGGGCAGATTATCCTTGTGCGCACAGGAGAGGATAGACATAACATTAATATTTCTATTTCTTCATATTTAGATGTTTTTTATTAGCAGAAAATAAAATTTGCAAAAATATTTTTTAACAAATCTCTTATCTATATGTTAAACAAATTAAATTTTCCTGCAAAATATACATTAAATTAAATGAGAAAATTATCGATTATCGGATAATCCTTTTCAGTTTCAATAATCAAAATAATAAAAAAAATTTGTAATAGAGTTCACCATTTATCAAATATATATTTTCAGTTTAATTTTTAAAAGACAAAAAATCAATAATTTGAATTTATTAATCAATTAATTTGAAAATTAGCATAAAATCAATAAAAATGTGCAAAAAGTAATTTAGAAATTTTGTTGATAAATTAACCTAGCATTTAATGATAAATATAAAAATTTATTTTTATCGCAAAATATATCTATTATAATAATAATAATTATTATTGTTAAAAAATAATGTCAATATAAAATTGTTTTTGTAAAAAAAATCCGATATTAGTCATACTTTTACATCTTTTATTTATGAACTGTCGTAATAAAATTATCACAAATATATATTATATATTATAAAATATTTATTGCAATAATGATATCCGCCTGCACATCAGATGATATTGACATGTTGACATTTATCTGAACTACTTTTCTATAGAAACATGAGATTAATAACTGATTAAGCTTACTAATTAATTATTATTTCTTATATAATATAAATATAAAATAAAATAATTGTAGTTTTATTGTACTTTGAATTCGAAATCAAACAACCCTTGACTTCATCGAAACTTAGACTGTTCGCTGCCAATGCTGCCACTGCCATGGTGTTCACGTTGTTTGGTGCAATTTCACTCAGCTCTTTCACTGTTCCTGAAAGGCAAATAAAAGTTATGTTTTCTGATTTGAAAATTTGAAAATTATTTTAAACTGAGATTTTTACAACACTTAGTCTAGAGGGTGATGTTATCCTTTAGACATTTTAGTTCAAGTATCCAGGTTGAAAAAGGAGGTGACAAAATTTCGTACCAAAAATAAAACAAAATATTGACCTACAGTCTTAAAAATATGATGATAAAAGTAACTGAAAATATATAAGATTTTAATTTTAACAGTAATTTCATCATTTAATAAACGTGCATAATTTTTCTTAAATTAATGTTTTAATATTTTTTGAGAGCTTGGCTGTCATTATCAGCCACTAAACAATTCAATACAAACGATTATAACTATATGTTCATTATTTATTACATATTATATTGTGGAATAAAAAATATTGTATTAATTCTAATAAAATTGAATTAACTCTCAAAATATAAGTCTGATTAGTAATATGTTTCCAATAGCTTTAAAAAATGTTTATTTTCAACTTGCAAGTCTTATTATACTCAATAATATTATTATTTCCACTCAATTGGGCAAACCCTTGAAAGAGTGCTCAAAAGTGACGAGCATGCTCTTCAATGTACGTGGCAATACATCCATTACAACCATAGCGATATAAGAGATCAGATTAATTATTGAATATGTAAACTAACTTTACGAACTGAAAAGGTAAAATGATAACAGAATCAATACTAGAGCTTAGTCAATTTATTTTTATTTTACCAAATATAGTACTATTGCTATTATTAAGTTGAAAATCATTAAAGATATCTATCCCTATACTTTCTGTATTAATATAAAGAACACTATTAATGGAATTAAGCAAAACAATAAGTTAAATTATGTCATCAATCACATTAATTAATTAATTTCAATAAATTCGTTGCTGGCTGAATTTTAATCGTAGGGAATTATGACTTAGTCACCAATGCATCACATAAAATTCGTTTTCACTTATTATTAAAGTTTTAAAAAAAATTTAAATCTTTTAAGGCAGTTGTCCTTCTACACATTTTTTTATTCTCAATAATTTGACTCATGCCTTTTAATCGGCTATGTTCTTGAGCCTGTGTGCGGAGATGATGAGAAGTTTCTCCAATGTATGTGGCATCGGACCCATTACATGAAAACTTATATACTATATCAGTGTTTCCCAAACTTTTGGTACTGCGTACCACCTTGATCATTTTCATAATATAATGTACCCCTTTGCTTTAAAATTTTATATAATGATTAAATTTTTTTATAATATCTTTTTTAAAATATACGACCTTTAAATTAGTAGCATTAATGAAAAATTAAATACTTTTATAACTGAAATATTGTAAAATAAAAAATACTATACTTACTTTATGCTTTGATTTTTAAACTTAGTTTATTTTTAAAAATATATTACTGATTCGAAAATATATACAATAAATAAAAAACAAGATTATATTTATATTTTTCTGTATTAATAAAATTTTAATAAGACATTTTAATCTAATTAAATATTTTTTATTTATCTTTTAATATTTAGATAATAGAAGATTGAAAAGGCCTGTGTAACCCCAAGGGTACGCGTAACCCGGTTTGGGAAACACTGTACATCATCATAGAATAAACATATTAAGGTTTGAAATTTATTCCTGAACATAATGAATGATTTTAAATATTTTGAGATTATTTTAAATCTTTAAAACCTTCCAAATATGGAATAGCTAAAACATGAAATTTTAAAGTTTACTATCATTAAATGAACTCTAATTTTCATTGTTTTCATTGTTTTCATCCGGCGCAATCAAAACTCCAGCAATGGTTTCTGTAATGTAACGTTAATTGTTTATGTATATTTTTTTAAATGTTATTACAAATTACATTATTTAACTTAATTTGACTCACGGCCCCCGCAACTCAACAATAGGATATATATAGTAATTCTCTATAGTAATAATTTACTATATAGAATTGAAAGAATTAAAAATAAAATAAAAAATTGAATTAAAGAAAGTCAATACAAAGCTAATAAAAAAGAACCAGTAAAGTACCAAGAAATTTCAAAAGAAAATAGAACAATTAATAATCGCTAGCGAAATTAAAAGAATTTAAAGGAGATTATCTTATACCCCACATCTATTCGGAACTTTTATCATGTATTATGCTTATAAACTGATTTTGAAACATTGTAAGTAATTTTTTCAATTTTTGTTGATTAAGTAATTTGATATTGTTATCGTTATTTTCTTTTGTATTATTTATCATACATACAAGCACCCCAACTGAACCGAGACAGTATTTTTACAGGTGACTCGGTTGGGCTCAAAATGTTTCTAATAAAAACAAGTTAATAAGTTAATAAGGTCATATTATAGAACTTATCATACATTAACAGTTCCTTAGTCAATATTTCTATAAAACCCTTTATTAATATTTTTATTTATAAAACCCTGTTTTTGATATATTCAAAAGAATTAAGTGCTTCGTTATGTAAAGTCACTGCAAAGCATACCTTAATTATACTTAAATTTTTTTTGAAATTTTAATAATTTATTGACTAAAAAATAAATATTAATAATTAATCCATTAAGTAATTCAATGGGATTTATAAAAAATTGAAAAATTTAATTTTAAATTTTTTACTTTGAATTTAAATTTAAACATATTTATCACGCTCAATTCATTTACAATGAATTCATGTTTCCGGATTAATAGAAATTTGAAAATTCTAAAAAAATATTAACAAATTCAAATATTAATGCCTGATTTAATAAGTAAAATTGAATAATTTAAAATTATTTTTGTATATTTTTAAAAAAGATAATTATTTAATAATTGAAAATATTTTGTCTCAACTAAAAATAAAAGGTAAATAAATACGTTTTTTCTATTTAGAAATTATTAATTATATTTAAAATTAAAATGATTTTACCACCCGTAGATATATAAATAATATTTCTCTAATATTGATAAAATGTAATTATAAAGAGAAAATATGAAAATTATACAAGAAAGAATAATATTAATTTTATAAAATGGTATTGAGTGAAGTAATATCTCGGTAAGAAATTCCTTTATAAGGCCATAATTATTTATGATTATATATGTTACATGAATAAATCAAGGGACAAAGAACAATGAATTCTATTTAAAATTACGCCACAAAGATCAAATTAAGGTTTATTATTATTATTATTATTATTTATTGTAAATCAAAAACACGTAGAGCCGTTAAAGTATTCCATGAAGAAGCTGCATAATGACATTATATTTACATGGGAAACGGGAAAAGGTCACCGATTACGTTGTCGGAAGGTTTCACCAATTATAAGAGAAAGATAAGTAAGCTGTTACGCAATCTAAATTATACAATTGTCTCTAATTTCTGTAAAGTATGTAATATGTTTATTAGTAAATCTAAACCTCTGGTTAATATGTGTTCGGATTTCGTTTATCAATTTACATGTAATTGATGAAAATGCATAAACACTAGAAAGACTTCCTGTCATTCCTGTGACCAAATATTGTCAACCGAAGGATTTGACCGATATTAGGGAACACATAATAGAGTCTGTATAACTAAAATATGTCTAGTTATAAAAATTTTATTACAAATTTTTAATAATTATTGGGAACGAATAATATGTGCACCTTTGTTGATAAGATCATCGGATCCAAAAGTTAATGTACAAAATGATATGAATACTTGTGTTAAGAATAATAATAATAATTATTATTATTATAATAAAAAATATTTTTTCATAATAATGAGTCATTGAATTTGAAAAGATACATCGGATTAACATTTTTCTTAGTTTCACTCATAATTCAGATAATTCTCCAACTGAGGAAAAAAAATTTTAAATTTTATATGAATTTGAAAAATTTATTTAATTAAATTTAATATTAATTATTTGTTTAAATAAAAGACAATTGTAAAAATTAGAAATTTACATTATTTAAATAAAAGATTTCTTTGGATTTTTTGGTAATATTAAAAAGAAAGTAGACCTAGAAATTATTTTCCTAAACAAAGAATTTTAATACATCTTCAAATAATATTTTCTGTGATATAAAGTTTTAATGCATTTATTTAGATATCTTTTATTTAGATAAATGTGATAAACCTAATAAACCTGATTTATTTTTGAAACTTTAATAATTTTGTTTAAAATTTGGAATTTAGTTATTTTGTTTAATATCGTTTTAAATCTTCGTAAAATTTAAAACGATAGATTTTTAACGCAAATTTTAAACTATTTCTTAGGAAATTTTATTTTATTAAAATATTTAATATTTTATTACTGTAATATTAATTTTTAAGTTGAACATTAACAAAGAAACAATTCCTTAAAACTTGACAAAAAATCAATTCACATAAAATAGGATGTATATATATATATAT